>JAGJTL010000106.1:240543-254289 GCA_022063505.1 Calosoma granatense | reverse complement strand
ATGTACAAGATTTGTAAAATATGGTTACAAAAATTTTATTACTGTAGGAGTTGATAATTCTTTCTTCATCGGCCCATTTTTTTGGGTTATGTTTTTTATATGAATATGACAGTTCAGTTACGCATCTCCTTCAATTTGCAATAAAAGAACTAAATAATTGATTATGGTAGCAAATACCTGTAATAATATTTTGAAATTTAGACAAATTCATGACACAATATTCAAGGTACAATCAACAAATTAGTTGACTGATTTAACTTAACACAACAGGAATTAGATGATATTTATACATTTATACAGGGCATATCTTTGGCCTATAGTTCATTTATTAACGATGAGCAGTAACTACCAAAGTCCTGCTTACAATAGAAAATGTTACCGGGATATTTGATTGGCGGCAGATTTCAATTGTACTGAATTTAATTCAATATGCAAACCCCAAATATTTTGAAAATAACTTATGTTCTTTAGGTAAACATATTTAAATTTTTGCTATATAAGTTTTTTGTAACAAAAAACTAGTTATTTACACTGGATATAGTAGATCGTTCGAACTGTTATTAGAGCAGCGTAAAACCGACTTGCGAGTAGCCAATCACAGAGCTGCTTAAAAAACAAGTTTGTTATGTTAGCAAAAAATTATAAATATTTTATTGTGCAAGGAGTTAGGGCCCCCGAAAAATATTTTGCCTAGGGCGTGAATACGTCAAAGGTAGGCCCTGAGTGTGTATCTTTTGATTTTAACTTACCGAAAATAATAGGGTTCCATTTAATGCAAACGTGTTGCCAACTACAATCTTTATATTTTGTATACTGGAATGAGCAATAATTGTTTGGACCTGATAAAAAAATTACACATATTGAAGCAGAGAAATACACACATATCAAATAACTAAGATGAATAAAATACTTGTTACTCATTTATGAAACAGAAAATAAGAATATAAAAGAGATAAATATGATAATTAGGTGATATTAGTAACATAGAAAGTGGCTAATCATTTATCTAGGGCCCGTAATTTTAAGGGGCTCGAAAATATTACAGCTTTTGGTGAAAAGGCTCATGTTTCCGATGTATTTATTTATTAATATCTGCGTATATCTCTTAAGGGCACCATGATTAGGTATTTATTTTTTAAGGAATATACCAATATTAATGTAAAAAATTATAAATATTTTATTGCAATGCGAGGAGTAAAATATTTTGCCTAGTGCTCGAATACTTCGAAGACCTGTTCCTATGTAGGTTTGTCTATACTTACTGAATTATCTAGTAATTTTTGCTCGTGCCAGTTTGGAGAAATATTCTTTACAATTCGGCAAAATTTGCAGCTCTCTTTTTGGAGTAAAATACATGGAATGACCAAACACGAAATGTGTCCAAAGTACAATAGTATTGAAATTAACAGTGGCACAGTTACAAATATTGTCGTATTAAAATTAATCAATAAATGCGCCAGTTGAAATGATGACGAGATGATGACACAATTTAGAAATATGACAGTAATGAAAATTCTGCCAGCAAACACTTCATTAATCTCTGTAAATATTCTATACAGATTGTCACGTATTTCCATGGCAACTTGAAGTTTCTTTATTAAATTCTCATTCTTGACATCGGTCACAACACTGATTCTCTTCGCTCGAAGTTGATCTTTGAAAACATCATTCAACGATTTGTAATAATGTTTCAGTAAACATATTAACAATGCCCACTGCCAGACTAGTATATTCAGAAACATAAAAGGACTATAAATAACGAAAAGCTTGTATTTTACCAGCAAAATGGCAACAATTTTGAGAATACAAACACTTATAACACTTAACGTAGCATACACAACAGTTCTTTGATATTCGTTGTAGGTTATATTCTTTCCCAGTTCTTTAAACCGTACTTCAACATTCACGAGTTCATTTAAAACAGCTATATACCTATCATTATATAAAACCGTGTACACATAATAGAACACAGGTACCAATATCGGAGAATTTACATGTCCAATTATCAGGAATACATGGATAATCATTTCATTTTTATGCACTATATCATCTGGTGACATCATCAACATTCTTGCCACTATTAAACATATAATTTGTACAATAATTCCTATAATATGCACTAAGGTATAATGTGATTTGTAAAATATTATTTTGTCATCACGCACTTTAACGTTGAACAAAACTAAATTAAATACTTTCGATGTAATATACACAGGCAATAATCTTTTATATAATTTATTTTTACTTTGACTTGACGTGTTCATTTTGACTTGAAAATTACTCTTGATTTACGTATGTATTACATTTTTATGCTAAGAAATATTGATCCAATAATGTTTGCTAACAGTAATTACCTGCTTTATAATTTATTATTTATGTCACTTAATGGTAATTGACAATTTAAATTATTAATTAAATCTATCCTGACCTTTTACATTAATGTTTATTCATTTGACAGTGTTGTCAATACAAGGAAAAACACATTTGACAGTGTTGCCAACACAAGGAAAAACACATTTGCTTCAATTTTACTTTGTTATACACAGTATTAATAAAGAAATATTTTAAAACGTAAATTCGCAATAATTTTATTCTAAATAAATAAAATGATATTTATATTGTACATATTTCAACACTCACATAAATCTGTAAAAGTTTACAGAAATTAATTAGTATTAATAATAGTCACATATATTTTTGAAGATGCTGAATAAATTTTTTTTTTAAATCAGTAGCACAGTTGAATAAAAATAACGTAATTATATTAAAAATAAATAGGTATTGAAGAAAACTGGTGTATTTCGTCTTTATCGACTGTTTTGTAGTTCAACCATTGCGGTATAGATGGCAAACGTTGTTCAATTTTGTATATACATACAACATACATGTTGACATGATTTTAAAAGTTAATTTATTCCTTTAAATCAAGAAATATTTATATTTTAGAACTTCATTTTGACGTAGTTGCACATTAAGGTGCACTAATCAGTATTACACAATAAAATACAGAATATATTAATTATTTAATTCTTTATATATAAATGTTTTATGTAGTATGTGGCGAATTATTGTAAAAATCTGCTACTCGCAGTAAAGGGCAAGGTCTTACATTATGTATGTACGTAAATATGTATTCAATAAATAAATTTAAATGAAATTATACATTAGATTAGATACACAGCCGAATCAATGATACATTTGATATAGTATGTTTCAAAATAATTGCACATTGACTTGGCTTCCTAAGGAGTGGGATGGTTTGCTACTTGTACATCCCGGGTGGTATTACTAAAACTTTAAGGAAGAAAGTACGATTAGCGGTATATTTACAACAAATATTTTGCATATTGAAAAATTGAAAAATTGTACATACGGTCTAATACTTTTACCCCTGTAATCCGCTTAAGAAACCGCTTGCTGTGCGCGGTCTTTAGAAGTCATGTGCGATTATTTTGAAACATTCTATATAAATCTGTGTTTCTTGTAGACCGGGGCATTAACAGCTGGTATACTAAGACAGAAACAAGGCTGGAACAATTGCCTTTGTAACCGGGACGGTTTATAAACATTTTAATTAGTGACGTTGTTCTCGCTTAACTAAATTACTGTTAATTAGTTCAACGCCGATGTAAACTTGCTTGCGGAAGTTTGTTTCACAAGACCTTGTCACGTTTAACGTTTCGTACGAATTTAAATCTTTCTACAACTTTCGCTAACCATTCTAGTTTACTGTTAATCTGCGACATGCAAATACTTTTTTTGTTAGTCGAATTTTATGACACCAATGCCATTTGCTCTTGGTTTTATGGTTCATTCTTCGTTTACTTTCTTATACCCAGTAAAAATAAAGATTTTCATCTAAATACACATAAGTTCTTCATTCTGCGTTGTATAACTCATTTTTTCATATTTATTTTTTATCTAGAAGACGAATATATCTTGTAAATAGGATGAGAAAAAGGATAAGAAATATTTTTTGGAAAATTACATAATATATTTATGCAAGATGGCAAGTGTTTTTAATGTAATAAATATACTTTGTTTGGAATAAATTAATCCATTAAAATACTGAAGCAGATGCAATTTTCGTGGGTTGAAGAGCATTTTGGAGAATTTAATTGCATTTTAAAACAAAATTCACCAACAATATTTTAGACTTTTGATGTATAAAAATGAAATAGTAAATATTTTTAATATTGCACAAGAATTTCTAGCATATTTACGTCTGAATACAATAGATTTTGAAGCATTTTACTATCAAAGTCTCTAGATAACAGTTTAAAGTGCATTCTAGGGAAGATTTGGAGTAAATTTTCCTTGAATGTGATGTGAAAAATTGTCAAAAATCACAGAGATTACAAAGATGCATATGGAAAACATATTATATATTATAATATATTGTTGCCACAATATATTTTTTTTCATTTATTTACCCATCCATATTGTAAATTTGAAACATGTAGGATTTTTAAGCGCTTTCAAATCTTTTTTACATGCAATAATAGTCTTGATAACGCTTTTAATAACTGATAAAAATAATTAATTATTAAATAATACTTTTCGAATATGTTCCATTTGTACCATATATTAAGACACTTTATGCAAGTTTCCGTGGTGTAGTGGTTATCACATCCGCCTAACACGCGGAAGGTCCCCGGTTCCATCCCGGGCGGAAACATTTTTATTTCTGCTTTTATTAAATTTAGTAGTTGATACTAACGGCCTTACTAAAATTATTAGAGAGATACTTAATATGAAGATTGGCTTATTTTTGTAGCATTACTTTAGGAATAGTGTCAATTTTAGTAGAAATATTTAGTGATTTCATCAGGGCTGATTCAAAGTTTCTATACTATAGTTTAGGAACTGCTGGTTTAGATCTATTATAATTTCATTGTTTATTTACATTTTAATTAGTTTTAAATACGCATTTCCAGTATAATTTATTTCAGTTTAAAAACTTCTATCCTTCTACGTTTTTTCAAATAATTTTTTCCCTAACATTACAAAAAGAAACACTTATTTTATATACCATAATACATTTTAAATTCTTTCAAGTAGTGCATGTTTCAGACAAAAATAAAAACGATTTAACCAAGATGAAAATCGTTCAGTTCTTTTTTTGTGCCAAACTTCACCCGTATATCCTAACCTCAAATGCCAATACTTTTTACTTTTTAACCCGCATCGATTCTAAGCTTGCTTGGGGAAAAATGGTTTTCCATTTATTTTATTTGTCGTATTTTGTTTTCTCCTCAATCGTGGGTCATTTACAAAGTCTGTTAGCGGGCGCAGACGTGTATCATTTATTTGAACTAGTAACGTCTGGTTTGTTGAACATTTCTTTCATGTTTTAGTTGAATCTGATATAGACAGAAATGGATTTCAGTTCTTCCAGTACATGTGTTTTAAAATTCATCTTGTAGCCATACTAAACACAGTCATCCCTGGAGTTACATAAGTAATACGTTCCGTAAACTTTTAAGTAACTTGCATTTTACACAAGTCGAATTTTGTCTGTTTAAGTGTAACTTCATAAGAAATTGCAATATTTATTATTATAATATCTGTATGTATATTATTTACACAGTATTATTTTATAAATGAAACATCATGCAGTAGTATTTACCCGAATATAAACTATAAAAGTATGAAAAATATATAAAAGAATATAAAAACAAACTGAAATAACACTTTTCAAATTAAAAATTTATTACGTAACTGTGAATTTACGTAAGTCGTGTATTACGTAAGTCGAGGGATGACTGTATTACAAACAGTAAGCTATTTAAGTGAGTAAGAAATATTTATATAAATTTTTTTCCATTACCAAAGCATAAATGAAGCCGAGGCAAATAAGACATTTGCCTAAGGCCTGTAATTTTAATAAAGATACATCCTGAGGTTTTTTAAATGCTTTTTCCCAACCTGAATGTTTAATATTTTAAATACAAGTAAATATAAAATAAAGCTATTCATTTCTCTTTCTCGGAATGATGAAACAGAAAATTTAGAAGTAAATTAAAACCCAAAATGGAAGTTTACAGAGCAGTCAGATCAAACGGTTCAAATTATTAAGAGAAAGATAGAAATTTGTTTCATATAAAAAGTGTGGACAATATTATTCAGTAGAAGCAATATAAGTTGCATATAAATATAATACTTATAATATATGTCATTTACAGAACCTGCACAGTAATTTAAAATTCGCGCGAAAACGTCTCTGACGTCAGCTAGTACATGTGGCTAAGAGCAGACATACGGTCACGCACAATAATATTGATACAAATATGTAATTATTTTTACATTTACATTCTGGTAATTTATTCTATATAAATAAATTATGCAATTATTTTGTTTTTTATTTATTGAAACGCAGTTAACTTGCGTCGTTTACAGAACATGTCTAGTAGTTCTTTATGCATAAATGTTTTATATAGTATGTGGTGAATGATTACAAAAATAAAGGTTCTGCCACTCGCAGTAATGGGAAAGGCGTTATGTTATGTATTTATGTATGTATAAATATAAATCACAATTTTTTCTGGCTCTGATAAAAAATTATATGTATATATTTATTATCGAAAAAATGCCATTAATATTACAAGAAATATGACAGTTTATCAGCTAAAAATCATATTAAAATGTCAAATATGTGTCATTCAAAAATGTGATCAAAAAACCGATAAAAAAATAAGTACAATACCGGGTGTTTTATTAATTTTCGTTATATAAATTCTAAGAGATAGTGTGTATGTTTGTAGTATTACTTAAGACTGATGATATTAATTTCAGAGAAAAAGTTTAAGAAAGTAAAGTTAACTGTGTGAAATATGAACATTTTTTGTTTCATCTAGCAGTCAATGTTAGTAAAAGTAATAGCTACAATCTTTCAAAATTGTCTATTTTGGTTTTTTGTATTTATGTAAAAATTATTAATAAAATGGCTTGGCCCTTTTCGCGGCTGGGCTGACAAAATTTTTAGATGTTACCCCCTCAAGCCGGCTCTGTCATGTACTAAGAAAATGTCATGCTGTTATCAAATGATTTTTCCCGAGTAAATGAAATGCTAGTAGCAAACTTTTTTCTTATATTTATACTCTAAAAATGACGTAAAACGAAATGTTGCTATGTAAATAAAATGAATATAGATAGGAGATATCCAGGTAGATTTTTCATTTTTACCGGCCATAGCTTTTCTTCCATGTAGTTATAAGTTTCTTTTATAATACATTCATACCTCAGCTATACGGTCTAGATACGTTCCTTGAAAGTCGGCCGCGAAGCACAGTGCGAATCTTTTATTCCATATAAAACCGTACAAGGAATTTCTCGACTTTTTGGCCGTATATCGAAAAATTGTAGGCCGTAAATCGAAACTTGGCCGTAATTAGGCAAGGCGGTTATGACAAAAAGCCGTATAAAAAGAGGCCGTAAAAAGAGAGGCCGTATAAAGAGAGGCCGTATAAAGAGAGGCCGTATAAAGAGAGGCCGTATAAAGAGAGGCCGTATAAAAAGGGGCCGTATAAAAAGGGGCCGTATAAAGATTGCCGTATAGAGAGGGGCCGTATAGAGAGAAATTATTGTAATTATTACAGAATTTCGACGGTCCTCCACCGAACCTCACCGGATAGTTATATAGTTAGTCCGTTCCTGATTATGTGCTTACCACATCACATTGTTTTATTCTGTTCAAAACTAAATTACTCAACTGTGGAACCAGAACAACATTAGCCACTCTATAAAACACGCCCGTTGCATGTACAGAAATGTATGCAGTATATACCAGTATGTACAAATATTATAACAAGTACAGTAGACGCTCGATACCGTGAACTAAATAAAACAGACAGTGTACACCTTAACGATTTGTTCACATTACCAAGAAGCTAATTTGATGCTTAAAACAATATGATTCTATTGTACAAGTAATATGTACACGCATATAAATATCTGTTTATTATGAACAGCTTTTTTTCTCATTTCAGTTTAGTGATTGAATGTAGTTACAATCAACTCACTTTCTTCTGATTATGATATGTGTGCACGTTATCGAATATCGGTTTGTTCACGTTATGCGGCCATCAATGTTATGAAAATTATTGTTCACGTTATCCTAAATTTCTGTTACCCGGTGTTCACAGTAACGACTGTATTTAGAAAATTTCAAACCCAGTTAGTATTAGTTTTAAATTATAACCTTGCAATTCCTTTTCTAGTAGTTAATTTTTAATAATCTCAGTTAGAAACATTGATAATTAAAATAAATCACATGGCTTATTCTTACTTTTTACAAGATGTTTATCAGACACAAATGAATACCAAATATGAAATAGGAATGTAATTTGGAAACTGTTGGAGGCTTCTGTCTATTTGGACGTAAATTCAGCCGAGGTTCACTGTGTGATTTACGAGTCGTGCAGTATTTTTGAAATGGTGAATTACGTTATGCGACGCACGTTCCGAGAGATCGTGGCTCGGGTCAGATGGACGCAGCCAAACGTCATGTTAGTTTGCCAACGGTGAGAAAATTTATGAGATTACCGTCACACTACAACTATTCCCAAAGCTTCAAATGTGAGTTGCATCCTAGTGGTGGTGGTGGCGTTAAAAAAGTCAGCATGTCAGTAATTCGAATGATTATTTGTCAAATACATTCAAGCATATAAAAATACAATACTTTCTTTTTAAAAATAAGTAATTATAGTAATGGACTGCGACAAAAATATGTTTCATTATGAAGTTTCATTCATATTATTTTATCATTATACTGATATATGTATTTGGTTTAATAAAATTATTATTTACATTATCCTCAAGATATATTATTAGATGATTGTGATGCCAAAATTCTTTTGTAGACTCTTCTGTTAAAAGTCTATTATATTTTTGTTCCCATATATTTTGTACTTGGAATACAAGGTCTATGAGCACTGTACGTAGTGAATTGATACTGCGCACTTGTTAGCGAAAGGAAATAGTATGCGATCGAGCACATCTCTTTCAGCTACATTACATACTATTCTTCTAAATGTTGGTGAAGAATTCCAATTGTATTGACTTTTAGTCAACTTGTATACAGGCTGTTTCAGAAGGAAACGACGTAATTTTAGGACTTGATTGTATATGGCAATGTGGTCGCAGAGATATAGGCGCATGCCTGCAAAACCGAAGAAATAACCATGGCAACATGGTTATTTAAACAACGGCGGGTTCGATTCCCGCCTGGAACATTGCCATACATGTGGTTCGCATTCCACAAAAAACTGTAGGTGCCGTCCTGGTGTGAGCTGGCAACTCCGCTGATGGACGTTAATAAATGCTAAATTGTGCTACCCCGGGTAACTGGGATATAGCGTGATGTTGCGTTTTTTTTTTATTGTATCGATGATTCTGAGTAAAAAGGTTCATATAAACATGTGTCCAATTTTCAATGGATACGGAAAAACAACAATTTTATGCTCGGTTTCTTAGTCGAGCGTCAACTTAAATTTCGAATCAAAACGAACAGTAATGTTACAGGGACAGGTTAGCAACCATGTTTCGCTTCGATATTGTTTGTTTTGATCCGCGTGAACCTCGACATTAACCAGGCATTAATCACGTATGAAACAAATTTAATCATATATAATAATAATATATTAATCATATATAGCATATTATGTTGCATTATGCTACCCTTGATTAACTTGTGTAGAGCGTGACGTTTTATTTATTAATATATATTATGGAAAATTAAGAAATCAAAAAAGATAATTATGTAAATATAATAATAGATTGTAACTGTCGCATTGAAGATTGTCTTCTATCGGTTCCATATATCAGGATGTCGATATTTGCATTATAACTTGAATAGAATTTATTGCGGCGGACGTTTTTGCTGAATCAATGTTTTTAGTTTTATAAGAAAGATCAGACACCCAAAAATCAATTGTAGAAATTTATGATTGTCTAAGTATATCATTCATAGTAAAAATAAATTAATTTTCTTCGCTTTAAAATTTTATAACTAATTATTCACTTGAATTTTCTATCAATTTATTTCACATATCTCAGTAGAAACATTTTGTAGAAGATAATTTAAACTATATATGATATTTCTAGAAATATGCGAAACCTCAGTATGTGCAGGTTCAAATTATATTTATTTTTTCGTTTTTGCCGTTTATGCCTGAAAAACCGAACAAATAACCAATAACATGGTTATATAAACAACCGCGGATTCGATCCCCGCCTGGAACATTGTCATACATGTGGTTCGCATTCCACAAAATACTGTAGATGCCGTCCTGGTGTGAGCTGGCAACTCCGCTGATGGACGTTAATAAATGCTTAATTGTGCTACCCCGGGTAACTGGGATTTAGCGTGATGTTGCGTTTTGCGTTTCCACCATAAAACGCATGTTCGATTCTCGCCCGCAGAACATTGCCATATATGTATAATATGTTTCAAAATTATTGCACATGACCTCTGAACACCCTCGCAGCAAACGGTTTCTTAAGTGGATTACAGGGGTTAAAGTATTGGACAATATTTACAATTTTGCACTTTCCACTATTCAAAATGTTTGTTGAAAACCGCTAATCGCTATATTCTGCCTTAAAATCCTGGATGTACAAGTAGCAAAACATCTCGCGCTGTGATGGGTGGGGCCCACTCATTATGAAGCCAAGTCAATGTGCAATTATTTTGAAACATACTATGCATACTAAATGTATCATTGGCTTCAAGTCAATGTGCAATTACTTTGAAACATACTATAAATGTGGTTCGCATTTCACAATAAACTGTAGGTATCATTTTGGTGTGAGCTGGTAACTCCACTGAAAGATAAATGCTTAATTGTGCTACCTGCGTGTAACTGGGATATTACGTGTTGTAATTATTTATTTATCTAAGGACATGTTTCGACGTCAGTTGCTCCAGCAATATATATCCAGGCCTAGCCTTGATTACACATTTATATCATCCTAAATAAACACTAAACACCATAATATACGTGACAATGTTTACGTTACATTGCTTGATTCATTGGGTAAATATATACTCAGAGCATGTGTTGAGGGAGGCTTGAATAATTTGATAATTACATGTTATAGAAAGAATTCACATAACTATAATGTCGTTATAATAATTTGATTACTCATTCCACAGTACGTATGTCGTAGTCTCATTGTGAAATACATCGTTTCATGATCTGTAGAGGCCGAACTAGGTAGCTCATGAATTAGGTTAGAATCATCATTTTACACAATCGGGCTAGGTTTTCAATGTAATGTCGCTAGGGTAAGGTAGGATATTATATTCATTATGAGGATGGTGGGGTAGGGGTAGGGTGTGTGATGTAAAAAAATACCTATATAATGTCACTAGGGTAGGGTAGGACATGATATTCGTTGATATTCGTGATGAGAAAGTTTCATTATGAAACGACGTATGTCATAATGAAACTACGACAATAATGGTGATTTCGGGTTTCTAGTACGAGGTTCAACATAAACCTCGAATCAAAATGAACAATATTGAATCGATTTAGTAACATTAATGTTATTTAAAGGATTAGAAACATAGTTTCGCTTCCATATTTTTAATTTTGATTCTAGATTTAAGATGAACCTCGTTTTAGAAACCCAGCATTTCAAGTTTAGTTTTATTATTTGCTCCAATAGATTTTAAATAAAGTAATATCACTATAGCTTCAAATGTATTACAGAAATTATTAGTTTTTAATCCTCAAAACTCTTATCAAATGTATTTGAGAATAGAGTTTGAAAAAATTTTTTACATAAAGCAAATGTTGTATTTCAGTGAAGCAACAAATCTAACATGAGATGTATCTGTAAATAATTTACAAGTACATTTACAGTAAATTGTTTGTACATTGAAAAATCTCCGCTGTCAAGAAAGAAAGACAAAACACGCATTTTATCTAGAACACCAACATCCGTACGGAATTGTAAGCGCTGAATGATAAATATATGCAGATATTTCGCGAACAAAATCTACTTTTGTAGTAAATATATCTTTCTGCTATTTGTATCCGGTGTTACTTTAACTTCAGGACGGCTAAAATGGCGCAAAAACCCCTAGTAATAAATTTAGATAATAAACCTATTCAGGTACATAACCAATTGAGGAAAAAAATTGCTCTTAACAAAATTTCATTAGAATAGATAATTTGCTGATTATTTATCGTATTTTTATCAAAATCTATGTACATTAATACAAATTCCATACTTTTATTTTATTTTAAATTAACTATATTTATGATAAAATAGTTATTGCAATTTTGATCATTTAAAATTCGCGCTAAAACGCCTCTGACGTCAGCTAGTGCATGTAGCTAAGAACAGACATACGGTCACATACAATAATACTGATACAAATAATTGTTTTTGCATTTATTTTCTGGTAATTTTTCTGTAATTATAGTAATCTTAACTGCAATAGAAATGTCCGCAAGCACAGTTTCGTATTTGTTAAATGAATTAAGAGTATAACGTTTGTAAATTGTACTTTACTTTGTAAGAAGAGGTTCAGTTTTATACGTGGGATATTCCTAAACTCAAGCACGGCATCTGGTTGGTTCACTGTCAATATCCAGAGCGTCACGTGTGAGCTAGTAATTCAGGTTGCGTACGTGTCAAATAGCATTTCACGGTTAAATTGAGAATTTGTTCGGAAGTTGAATCTTATTTCTTCGCTAAATGCGCATATCACGTATGTTCAAATATTTTCTTAAAACAACAAACAAATAGTTAAATATACAAATAGTTATTTATGTACCTAGGGCGTTATGACGATGCCCGGAGGGTGAGGTGATCCAGCCCGAGGGAAGGATGTCGCCCGATGGGCATAATCATCTAGTAACGCCCGTGGTGCATACAAGACTATATTACACTTTTCTATTATTTTTATCAAAAATAAATTGCCTGTGACAGTTCAAAATAATTATGACATATGCGTTGCCAAGGACTTTGTATTTCGTATCTAAGGTGAAAACAACTAATAATAGGCGAATGTATAATATAACTGTCATTTTCATTTCGGAAATGTTGTTAACAAATAGTATTGTATACCCATGTTTTCAATTTATGTTGTAAATTTTATGTAGAAATAAAGTTAATGATTAGCGGGCATAATGACCATTACACTCGCGTATTATGCCCTAGGGTATAATGGGCTTGTTTTCGTATCTCGTAGCAAAGGTGAAAAAAGCTAATTTTAGGAAAGTGTAATATATACATCTTTAATTTACTCATATCTCTCATATTAAACAAAAAACAAGTCACCATCGGTCCCAAAAATAAACAAATTTTATCTTTTCTAACCGACTTTGTATCGCTTATAGTTTCCGAAATACTTGTAGTGACCCGTTTGAAATAAACACACAGTTACCATGCAAATATCACCCTTACTATTATTTTTACTTTCTTATACACAGTATTAGGAAGTATTGGAATCATGAACATAATCGATGGTGAGATTTTGATGGAAAAAACACGTTTTGAGGTCCGCTGAATACGTTTTTCTCAATGATGTCTGTGTGTGTATATGTATATATGTATGTATGTATATATTCATGATTGTTTCAAAACACATAATAGGTTTTTAATATGATTTTAATTCGAGCCAGTGCAGGCAAAGCACCGCTAATGAAAATCTTGTTAAGTTTTAATTAAGGGTAGGATTAAATGTAGTTTAAACAAATGTTCCTAGATGGAAAATCTAGTATCGTTTTAAGA
>JAGJTL010000106.1:219684-230461 GCA_022063505.1 Calosoma granatense | reverse complement strand
AAATCAGATTCCCTCTGGGAGCGTAGGTTCGAATCCTACCGACTGCGATAGTATACTTGCAATTTTATAAGAAAAGAAATATTGGATGTAAAATAGATTTACTATTCGATTTTCTAATTAAAAAGTTGTACAATACTCATAATATTTGAAATCTGCAAAATAACGAATAGTACTGCAAAAACTCGCTCGGAAATGATTAGTGTCTAGCAAGAAGCAAGACAGAAACTATTGCAGTATTACAGGCAAGGCTCTAGGAAAAAATTAAGTATTACGTCCCTGTAAGGACGTTATAATTTTATTTCGTTTTAGTACTTAATAGTATGAGTTTTTTTGCATCAATGATTTAGACGGATATTTAGTTAGCCTTATGGTAGAGTCAGCTTTGTGCATTGATATTGCTTAAAATGATCTAGGAATATATACTTTCGCGTTAGAGGATTATATATTTATAGTACGTATCGGGCAAATTTCGGTAGAGAACACAAATATTTTTTATTTTTGTACACACGAATAAAGTGCAGTAAAATTTAGATTTCGAAACATTCTTGTATAGTCAATTTATTGGCTACTTGCAGTCGTGGCCGAGTGGTTAAGGCGTCTGACTAGAAATCAGATTCCCTCTGGGAGCGTAGGTTCGAATCCTGCCGACTGCGGTTGATAAGATTTTGGATCTATTGCTAATTTATATCCCTGGTGGTTTGAATCCTACCTATCCTAATATAAAAGATATAAAAGCCTAGTAAAAAGCAGTCGTGGCCGAGTGGTTAAGGCGTCTGACTTGAAATCAGATTCCCTCTGGGAGCGTAGGTTCGAATCCAATCGACTGCGGTTGATAAGATTTTGGATCTATTGCTAATTTATATCCCTGGTGGTTCGAATCCTACCTATCCTAATATAATAGGTATAAAAGCCTAGTAAAAAGCAGTCGTGGCCGAGTGGTTAAGGCGTCTGACTTGAAATCAGATTCCCTCTGGGAGCGTAGGTTCGAATCCTGCCGACTGCGTATTTAATTATAATGAGTTCAGTGATATACAAGTATTTATAGTTTATCTACATTTGTGCTGAGAACCGAATAGTTTCGGAATCGGTTCTAAAATGATTTGGCTACCCGAATACTTCAATGTTCGGGTATCCAAATCTCGGTTCTGAATTCGGTTCCGAGATCCAAAGAATCGATTATTCGAAAAAAACAACAGCGGAAAATCTAAAAGAAAAGGATCGACCAAAATGTCAGATATTCGAATTCAAGTATCGGGTATTCGGTTTCTAGGAAGTTCGGTTCCAGAAGTATTCGAATCTCGGTTATTCAGGTACTCGAGTACTATCAGAACCAGATACCCAAATTGAAAATTTTGGTTCTTGACAGAACTAATCTAGATAATAAGTGTCGACGTCAACAATAAATATTAATGGTTATATAATTGTTATGTTTTCACATATTATCCCATGCATTAATATATAATTTATTTTAAATTTTGCAACTAATAAACTTTAAATAAAAAAAAATAATAATAAGAATAAGCTAGCAAACATTTGGTAAAAATTCGCAAAGTATGGTAATGATGAAATATATATAAATTATCTGCTTTTCTATTCCTCATATTTTCTAATAATTCAACATTTATTAATAATACTTATTCCCAAGGTATTATTTAACATATTCATATTGGGGATATAGCTCAGTGGTAGAGCATTCGACTGCAGATCGAGAGGTCCCCGGTTCAAACCCGGGTGTGCCCTATTATCTTTTATTATAGTTTTGTTTTAAAGGTAAAGCACCAAGTTTAAAGAATTCTTTTCCTTTTAAACAAAATGTCAGGTTGACCGAGCGGTCTAAGGCGCCAGATTTAAGCTCTGGTTCCCTAATGGGATCGTGGGTTCGAACCCCACACCTGACATACATTTTTGCTTGGATCAGCATGGAAAGTAGAGTATGTATGACAAGATGTTTATTTTGATACCCTTCGGGGATAATATTCTATAAACTTACCCAATATTTATAATACAAGAAATCTAGAAAATATATGTATAATTGATGCCTCCTGTGAGGATTGAACTCACGACCCCTGGTTTACAAGACCAGTGCTCTGCCACTGAGCTAAAGAGGCCTTTAATACAAAATTAATATCACAAATATATATTGCTGTTTTTGTGCAAGGAAGACAGTTGAAATATTAAATATTAGAACAAACAAAAATACTATATCAATTGTTCTTGCCATATTTGTTGAATGGATAAAAGTAAATTCTATTATACGTGCTCAATGAGCAGCTTTAAGAACTGGGGAGGATAGTAATCTTAAAATTCCACTTACCATATTCCCAATCTTACAAAATGCGTCTACCACTTTTGATATTTCACTTTTGATCAAAAGTATTTCTTATTTGGAATACGTATCTTGAAGATGAGAAAATCACTGTAAGAAAATGAAGTCTGTACGAACTATATTTATATTTCTTCACCCTACAACCACATTAGAAAAACTAAAACTGAAACTGAAAACCTATCGCTGCAAAGGTCTATTGAAAACTGCTCATAATTAGTTCCTGCGTTGCTCGATCTCTCCATCTCATCATTGCTGACATAACTCGGTACAGTGAACAAACAGTTTAATAAGGTTATGTATAACCGTCACAATTATAACAAAATATTCACAATGGTGCCGTTAGTACTGCGCATCATCAAACCGCAGATCTCATCGTTCGACTTCTGATTCTTACGTCAGATTCCACATGACCCGTTCTTCCTGATCTCGTTTAGGTGAACTGCACTAGATCTGAAACAAAACCAAGGATATTAATGATTGTCTTAGTAACACTACATGACAACGATAGATTCAAAGTGGATTGCTTTCGCAAGCTGACACTTGCAGCGTCACGTTGGAATTCTTGCACATCCTGACGCTTGCAGCGTCCTACTGAAGTAAAACTATCTGTTATTCATACACAAAGAAATAGCAATACTCAAGTTAATACATGCAGCTAAATGGAATCACCTGAAATAGAACTAGAAAACTTTAAATACACACAGAAATACATATACCAATGTGCTCGGTTTGAGTGCTTCTTCACAACTGTACGAAAATCATTGTTATTTCTTGTACATGACGCAATATAAAACGATCAGTTACTAAATACCTGTTTAATAAAGAAAAATTCTAAAATACATCCTTACATAAGTTGCTTATTTTTATCCCTGGAAAAGTACGAATAATACCAAATCTTTTCGCGTACCGCATTTTGCAAAACACCCTACTGGATATATTGATGTCTTTGAAATAGTTTTTAATCAAGTTATATAAAGTTAGTTTGCCGAAACCCGGGATTGAACCGGGGACCTTTAGATCTTCAGTCTAACGCTATCCCAACTGAGCTATTTCGGCACATATTAATATGGGCAACCAATATAATCATCATTATTTTGTCGCCCAATTTGAACTTTCATTTTCAAGTTTCTTTTTGTGAT
This sequence comes from Calosoma granatense, assembly GCA_022063505.1. Lineage (NCBI taxonomy): Eukaryota > Metazoa > Arthropoda > Insecta > Coleoptera > Carabidae > Calosoma > Calosoma granatense. Next base: position 226,996 of record JAGJTL010000106.1, on the reverse strand, counting down.
ATTGGAAAATTTGGTATGGACCTTATGCTGGGGTTCACAATATTCAAAAATTTTGTATATTCTTGTTAATAACATTAAATTAAATTGGGGTTGTCTCTTTCCAATAGATACACCACTCCTCGGTCCAAATTTTAGCCTATATTTCTGTAAATTTTATGAACAACTTATTATATGATTAATAATTAAAATAATCGCCCGAGCAGGGACTTGAACCCTGGACCCTTGGATTAAAAGTCCAATGCTCTACCGACTGAGCTACCCGGGCTCATGTAGAAATATGGAAGTGGATATATCGCTTTACATATATTCTTCAGACGTACTCAGTGCCTTTTTTTAAGGAAAAAAGTGCCGGAACGCACATCTTGTTAATCTTTTATTTAAAAAATTATATATTCAGTTCTTAACATAAATTTAATTTATCATATTTAAGCATATAGCAAATTCCAAAGTTTTATGCATTTCTCGCCTGACAAATCTCAGTGAAACTAAACTCTGTCGAAAAAAGGTGCCGAAATGCTGTTCCGGTGCGTTCTATGACAAAAAAGCACTGTTTATGCTTAATAACGATATTTAAGAAAATCATTTTATATAAATGAACTCCTCAGAATATTTCAAAATCTTACCCAGGAATTGAGGAGTTAAGTAATCAAGAAAATAAAACGTATAATTGATTGCCTCCTGTGAGGATTGAACTCACGACCCCTGGTTTACGAGACCAGTGCTCTCCCACTGAGCTAAAGAGGCTTCTGCTTACCTCCGTAGAGTTGAGCCTAGGCGGTAGGATGATATGTCTTTGGAGCCGAGTAAATTCAGGACGAATTTCTTGGAAGATACCACATTTCCAAAACGCTTCTTCGAATATGATAAACCACTTTACATGTCAGGTTGGCCGAGCGGTCTAAGGCGCCAGATTTAAGCTCTGGTTCCCTAAAAGGGAGCGTGGGTTCGAACCCCACACCTGACAACCTTTCTTTTTAAATGATGGCTTAAAATTATTAGATATTATTATAGCAAATATGTTACTGCAATATGTAATACGTATGTCATTATTCACCTCTAATAGGTTTTGTTTCATTGGAGATTTTAATGTACAATAAGTACTGAAATCATATTGTACTATAATCATGCAATATTATACATGTTTTTCAAAATATATAGTGTATTCTAAATAAATAGTAAACATACCTTTAGAACATCAAATAATATAAGCCGGTCTAGTGTATTCCTGTAATGAATATCTTGTTCTAACAACAGTTGTTAAGTACCATGAAATTTTCATATATCTCTGAGCAAAAACTTTTTATAATTGTAATTTAAAATTGTTAAACAGTTTCAGAATAGGAGGTTGATCATAGGAAACCTCTGTATCAAGCAGTCGTGGCCGAGTGGTTAAGGCGTCTGACTCGAAATCAGATTCCCTCTGGGAGCGTAGGTTTTGAATCCTACCGGCTGCGATTTTCTTGTTGTTGTAAGTTAGTAGGTAGAGTACAAGTATGAAGTAGAAATATTGGATACTAAAATAAACTGAAACACTATTTAGGGATCAAATTTTATTGACATCCCAGTATCTTGAACAAGATATCTACATACTACATATAATAATACGAAATCGCAGTCGGTAGGATTCGAACCTACGCTCCCAGAGGGAATCTGATTTCTAGTCAGACGCCTTAACCACTCGGCCACGACTGCTCATTTTTTGACCAAATAGTTGATCCAATTTTAATAAAGTGGTAAAGTAAGACAATATATTAATTTTTTAGATTATAATTTACCATGAAAGTACTATTAAGGACCAATGTATGAACAAGCTTTGTATTTCACTTGCCTATTATTAGCTGTTTTCACCTTGGATACGAAATACAAAGTCCTTGGCAACGCATATGTCATAATTATTTTGAACTGTCATAGACAATTTATTTTTGATAAAAATAATACGAAAGTGTAATATAAAGTCTTTTATTCACCACGGGTGTTACTAGATGATTATGCCCATCGGGCGACATCCTTCCCTCGGGCTAGATCATCGTCACCCTCCATGCATAATCATCGTCATAACAACCTTGGTACATAAATAACTATTAAAATTTTTTTAAATAAATGTGCATGAGATTTTACACTTATATATTTCATAGTTTGATGTGTCAGGTTGGCCGAGCGGTCTAAGGCGCCAGATTTAAGCTCTGGTTCCCTAAAAGGGAGCGTGGGTTCGAACCCCACACCTGACAAACCTTATATTATACATATTAAAAGATAACTTATTAAGCAATTCGGATAATATTGTAACGTTTTTGTTTATTTAAAACGGGTTTAATAGTGAAATATAAGTGTTTATTTATTTGATTTATTGCAACACAGTTTATCTATCACTAACACTCGAAATAACAAGTTACTAATAATACTCAATCTGTCTGCTAGTTACTGTTATATGCTCGGTTCAATCTGACTGCCCGCGTCGTATCGAAGCGCCTTTATACGCTGCGCGCGCCCTGTTCTGGAACATTCCAGACGTTTCCAGGTTGTTTCTCGTCGCTCCGAGAAACGAGGTCACTCGCTTGGCTGTGGCTTAGACCACAGCACGCGACACTCATGTTCATTACAATATTCTTATTATTCTATATAATAAGAAAACATTATGTTTATAGGGGACACCCGGGTTTGAACCGGGGACCTCTCGATCTGCAGTCGAATGCTCTACCACTGAGCTATATCCCCGATGTCTCAATGTAATTTAATTGTAACTGTATATTAGAAGTTTGTAACGATTCCAGTTATAATATGGGATACCTGAATTTGAACCAGGAACCTTGCTATCTGCAATTAAATCTTATATCATTTAGCTATATCCCCGATTTCTTAAACTGCATTACTAACGTTAATGATGAAGGATCCAGCAGTAAAAATATCAGGATACCCCGATCCTTGTTAAAGAACTAATTAAACTGATTCGAGCTGGAATATAAGAACCTAGTACTCAATTTGGAAGTAAAGAGAATCACATTTTTATTATACAGTGTGGATACGAGATCTTCATTATAGACTGAGTTACATGAAAAACGAAAATTCTGGATATATGTATAATTTTGAAGAAGTTGACACATTATGTCTTATAAATATGATATTAAAAGTTACAATTAATAACAAAATCGCAGCCGGTAGGATTCGAACCTACGCTCCCAGAGGGAATCTGATTTCAAGTCAGACGCCTTAACCACTCGGCCACGACTGCTTGCTACAACAAATTTGTGTATTGATTTATACTTAAATTTTAAAAATATGATAGAATCCGTATAGAATTTTTTAAAAAGACTATTTTCTCAAAGGAAACGTATAAAAGCAACCCAACAGATATATGAAAATATAACAAAATAAAATTTCTACAGTCGATAATTTTAGTGTCTAACTATTTCATACAAATTCTAAAATATTCGAAAGGCGTTGATCCAGTTTAATTTCCAAGGGGCATATTTCATTGAAGCGGGCCCTGCATTAGCGGGAAAACGCAAAGAAGAAGAAGGGCATATTTAATTGCAAAAAAATATATGGCCCAATGTGCATGGTAGAGGAATCAAATTAAAACGAAAATCAAAAGAATAATTTTCAAAATCAACCAACAATTTTCATCATTATTGGACATTTAATCCGATGTACGCATATGCTTACATAAACAATATTAAACCGGTTTATCTCTGTTTTATTCTACAAAGTCTAATTTAAATTAAATTTAGTGTAAATTAAACATCAATGCGCAATAGAAATGATATTTTATATCAATACATTACAAATAAGCACAAAGAGAATATAATTATTTATTTAAAAAAAAAATCAAAATATTTACAATTTCCCAGAAATTGTTATTTGAAAAATATCTTTTACGCCATGATACAGGCATTTTATTTAAAATTTATACCATGATATGCGTATCTGGTGTTTTTCAATTCGCACCATGATTTGCGTTGGTCATGTATGAATTTACTTTCTTATACGCAGTATAAATGAAGTACAGCAATAATTAAAACAATCCTAACGAATATACCTAGGCAAGTAAAAATGCAAAATAAATTGAAGCAATCATTTGAAGTGTCAGGTTATGTTAATTGAAAATATAAACAATTTAAATCTGGTTTTGATATACACATGTATAAGAAAGTCGAATGTAGATTTATATATCTTATATGATGTGTTGCTCAATGTGTCAGGTTGGCCGAGCGGTCTAAGGCGCCAGATTTAAGCTCTGGTTCCCTAACGGGAGCGTGGGTTCGAACCCCACACCTGACAAAACTAATTTTATAAATGTTAAAGAATCATAATTAGCTAATATTATATGTATATAGTTTAACTTTTAAGAGAAGTCACTTCAAGGTTATCTGTATAATATACGAATTAACATGTAGGTACATGTATTTATCTCTCTCATTTGAATGAGTGCAGTAAGTATGAATATAACACGTTTGTCTTTAGACTGTCCGAACAAAACTACGACAACCATAATCAAATGATGCTCGTTGTACTCGATACTATCGCAATAACGTACGTCGATTTCTTATCTCTTACGTTACAAACTGGCACATTGGTGCATAACGAAAATTTAAAATTGTTGACCGTAAATCCATCATGGCTGACACCATATTTGAGAAAAAATTTTTAAAAATTTCAGTTTTTGTAAATAAAATTAGGTACATATAGAAGTAGAGAGAAAAAATTAAATAGCGTTGATGTAGATGAACAAAGCTACTGATTAGGACAAAGTGTGTGGTTAAAACTAACCTCGTACTGTTCAACGATGACCTTGAAGTGACTTCTTTTAAAAACCATACTAGTATTATCTAGTGTCATTAATAAGAAAATATCATGTTTATAGGGGACACCCGGGTTTGAACCGGGGACCTCTCGATCTGCAGTCGAATGCTCTACCACTGAGCTATATCCCCCATGAAAATACGTTCGAATAATTGTATACATTATCGAAGAATAATGAATGACTTTCATATACTTGTTTCGTGTGAAACATTGATTTATATACTTATAAATGATTTACTTGCACAAATATCTACATGGCAAAATTTTTCTGTATATCAGGATATCAATTATCCACATATTTATTTGTTTAAATTGTTCATTATTATAAATTTATCGTATTACATTAAGCAACAATATAGAATAGTATGTCGAATTTTGCATATGGCAGTCGTGGCCGAGTGGTTAAGGCGTCTGACTCGAAATCAGATTCCCTCTGGGAGCGTAGGTTCGAATCCTACCGGCTGCGATTTTATTATTTATCAATTATTACTATTTTGTGTCATTTAAATAATAAATAAATACAAATAAGTTATTAACTGTTCTTTCATATCTCTCATAATGGTTTTGTATGTACTGGTTTCAAACGGTTGTATCTTCGCTTACATTAAGAATTGGGCACATGTTTATATGAACTTTTTTACTCAGAATTATCGATATTATCACATCCTAAAATGGCATGCTTGTTTTCTGAAACACACTGTATTATATGGCACAAAATAGTAATAAAAGCAAAGTAATAAATAGTCTGAATTACCTGCTGACGAAGTCATCAATATTATTGTTTCGTGAGGACTTCGGCAGAAATCGGGAGCAATCGGACGAAATCGGCCGAATGTTCCACTTGTGACAGTTGAAGTATGTTTCGGTTTAAGAATCCATATGGTTTGTGATTTTATTAGACAACAACAAAGCGTACAGATTCTAAAACCGATTTGTTTATTAACCTTAAATGTTTACAAAGTATTTACATACAGCTCATAACAGAGATTTGAAAACAATTATATTTTTACACTTGCAATAATACTAGTCAGTTCAATAAAAATTAAAAAATGGAAAATGCACTAAAAGTGATTAAATAAATAATTTTATTATTAGTATAGCGTGTTAGATTTTTACAATTCCTTTAGGAAATATGATTGTTAAATAAAGTTATTGAGAATTGTATATTGATTGCTCAAATATAATATATTGCAAAATGATTGCATATGACTCCTGAAGACCCCGCACAGCAAGCGGTTTCTTAATCAGATTACAGGGATAAAAGTATTGGACCATATATACAATTTTTCATTTTTCAATATTCAAAATGTTTGTTGTAAATACACCACTGCTAATCGGTAGATTCTTCCTTAAAATTTTGGTAATACCACCCCGGATGTACAAGTAGCAAAACATCCGCGCTGTGATGGGTAGGGCCCACTCATTACGAAGCCTAGTCAATGTGCAATTATTTTGAAACATATACGTAAACTCAATAGTTAAGAATTTATCATTCTAACTTTAAATCTATAAGAAAATCATACTTTTTTCTTGAGTTCTCTTATATAAATATTCTCGTCAAATGGAGGAGTATAATCGAGGTCTGCTCTCTTGAAAGGGTATATGGAAAACTCGTGGATCGCGAGGCGCCGTGGAGAATATAAAAGTTTAAGTGAGGATTACATTTTTACGGATGAATAACTGACATAAAATATGGCTACTACATCGTTTGTGACGGAAGAAATATTATATGATATCCTACTTTTCTATTTGAGTTTTTTTGTTTAAATATATATTTAAATCTACGTACAAAAAAATACAACATAATATTTCACTTACAGTAAAAATAAAAACCTGATAACTTCACTGAAAGTTTTATTACAGTAGATGTTCGATACTGTGAACACCGTGTACCGGAAATTCGGGCTAACGTGAACAATCATTGTCATAATATTGATGGCCGTATAACGTGAACAAAAAACGTTAACAATTATTTTCATAACATTGACGGCCGTATAACGTGAACAAACTAGTTTTCGATAACGTGAACACATAACATAATCAGAAGAAAGTGAGTTGATTGTAACTATATTCAATTATTAAATGAACTGAGAGAAAAGCTGTTCATAATAAACAGATATTTACATGCGTAACATATTACTTGTACAATAGGATCATATTGTTTTAAGCAACAAATTAGCCTCTTGTTAACGTGAACAAACAGTTAGGGCAAACACTCTCTGTTTTATTTTTTCACGTTATCGAGCGTCTACTGTATTATCACCAATTGTAGATGATTTATTTATAAATAATAATTTATGTCTATGCGATTAGACACCATATTTTTGAAATATTAACAAATATTTAGCCTAAATGAAATGTAGTATTTTTGAGTAGAATATAAATAATTATTATTGGAATTTGTATCAGGAAAAGAATATAAGGCTTGAAATCACAAATATTTTACAATTTGTTATTAATTTATTTCATAATTTCAACATCTTAATATTGCTCGCGATTTAGATGTTTATAT
>JAGJTL010000106.1:181141-202793 GCA_022063505.1 Calosoma granatense | reverse complement strand
AACTTGAAAATGTAGTTTTTAAGAGGCATACTTACGTTGACAAAAGAGTATTTGTGTCAGCTTTATTTCCCATAAAATCTATAGTTTCTGCTTCGTGTTATGCACGTTTTTTTGATTTATCATCAGGCCAGCTATGACCGGATTGTGATGCGGAATTAATGACATATAATGGGTAAACATTTGTCTGCGATTTACATGTTTGTCGTGTACATGAATATTGCATCCGTTAATGGATTAAAGCATACAGCTATCGGGGGAAATTTATTTAATATTTGATTACACATTCCACAGTATGTATGTCGTAGTCTCATTGTGACATCGTTTCATGATCAGCCGAGGCCGAGCTCGATAGATCATGAATTAGGTTAGAATCATCATTTTACACAATCGACCGAGACTTTTAATGAAATGTCACTAGGATAAGGTAGAATATTATATTCGATATGGGGATGGTGTGGTAGGGGTAGGGTGTGTGGTGTAAAAAACACCTATATAATGTCACTAGGTTAGGGTAGAACATGATATTCGTTGATATTCGTGATGAGAAAGTTTCATTACATTCTATGCGGATGGTACATGAAATGCCTCGGCTGATCATGAAACGACGTATTTCACAATGAGACTACGACATGTATACTACATACAGTAGAACAGCGATTATCCGAACTAAATGCGGTTTAAGATGATCCGGACAACTAACAATCCGGATAATCAAAGAAGATATCAAGTATGAATATTTTTTATTAAAATAAGTGCATAGTTTCACATAATTTACATGTGAATATATATTTACAGAAAATTATTGTTTTGTTAAAAATTCAAGCATTGATTATGTTATTTTGTTTTATAGATGGATATTTACATATTTGTTTCTTTTTTATATTATACAGGCTAAAATAAAATGGTTTATAGTTTAATTGTTCAGTTCGCGTTAAACGTTGTCTTTTTAAAAATATTATATTTTCTTCATTTACTTTGTGATGTCTCATTTTTACAATAAAAATGTATATTTCTTTACTTTGTAATAAACTACATTTATTAAATTATTGTCATTTTCAATGAAATGACACATTGTTGTCGAAACATGTCGCAATAATTTAATAAATGTGGTTTATTACAAAGTAAAGAAATATACATTTTTATTTTTGTTGTCTTTTTACATTTATATAACAGTTTAATGAGTTCATAATGACGTTTGTACTTATTGCGAAATTGCTGAATACAACAGCGAATAGCAAGATTATAATTACATGTGGACTACACAAATTAAATTCAAATTTACAAAATTACTAGATCTGAACTTATTTAGACTGGCATCATTATTAACCATAATTTCAGTACCTTAAAAAAATAATACAAAACTAGAAACTGTATCTGTAATTAATACATATTTGTATGAAACAAGAAATAATTTTTTTCTAATAGTATCTTTGTAATTAAAAATTAAATCTGAAAGGATTAAAAAATTATCTATATGTTTAATTTCAGATATATAAATTTTAATCTTACAGGGATTTTTATATATAGGGAAAAAAAATTGTAAAATAGTATAATGTATAGAATGTTTCAAAATAATTGCACATGACTCCTGAAGACCCTACATAGCAAGCGGTTGCTTAAACAGATTAGAAGGCTGATAGTATTGGTTCGTATATATAATTTTTCACTTTTCAACATTAAAAATGTTTGTTGTAAATATACCGCTAATCGCTAGATTCTTCCTTAAAATTTTGGTAATACCACCCGGGATGTACAAGTAGCAAAACATCCGCGCGCTGTGATGGGTGGGGCCCACTCATTATGAAGCCAAGTCCAATGTCAACATACTACAGTAGAACTTAAGTAATATTTAACGCTGTAATAAGTAACATTTAGCTTTTAAGTAATGTTTGACAATAAATTATGTGAAATAAAGTCAAAGTTACGAAAGATTAATGTAGTAATTAACTTTGAAGGAAAAGTATTACAGCAGATACCTAACACTGTTGTCGTATGTGATTAATTTTCGTTTCTTGCTGGTGGTTATGACTTTGTAGATAATTTAACAAACAATAGAAGGATAAATGAAACTTTCTGACAACAGTGTTGTACAATATATGAATTTATATTTAAGGTTATATCAACTTAGCTTTGCCTCAGATCTTAGTTCATAATTAAATTACAGTATTTAATGTTTTTAGTCGGTCTGGAAATTTATTCAATATACATAATATCTGCCAGATTTAATGAATATCATTAAAAGTACCTACCGAAAATGGTAAAATTTATATTCGTTTGTTTAATCTGAATAATTAAATATAAAAGTGTTCAAAATATATATTAGTTTGATGCGTTTCTGGTTTCCAAGGCAAGAGTGCTTTGGAAACCAATTTGGTCGGCAAATGTCAATGTAATTTTAATGCTGTAGTATTGTTTTATTGAATACTTCTTGAATTTTCCAATTTGTAGAAAGTTAGGGTGAATTGTTGGCTAAAGAAAATGGAATGTCAAGTAGAAAAAATGAACATATGCGATATACATACGTTTATAGTGTGTTTCAAAATAATTACACATTGACTTGACTTCGTAATGAGTGGGTCCCACGCATCACAGTGCTACTTGTACATCCCGGGTGGTATTGCCAAAATTTTAAAGAAGAATCTACCAATTATCAACGGTATATTTATAACAAACGTTTTGAATATTGAAAATTTGAAAAATTGTTAATACGACCCAATACTTTTACTCCTGTAGTCCGCTTAAGAAAGCGCTTGCTGTGAGGGGTCTTCAGGAGTCATGTGCAATCATTTTTATACGTTCTATAATATACAATTATATCAATATACACAGGTTCTATATCGTGTAAGTGAAACACATTGACGACAGCTGGCAGTACAATCTAACATCTGACATTTCCCGTCTAGACAAGCACGTTTGCTCCTATTGCGCGTGATACCAATCAACCACCATTTTTGCTTGTCATTTTCGCTACGCAGTTGTGTAACAAATATCTGTCATAATCTCATAATATATTGTTGTAATTATGTCAAGCAATATTGTTTTCGAGTTATGGAAAAAATGCTGCTGCTGCTGTTGTTGCTGATGACATTAATCATAATCTGCGTTCAATGAAATATGGAACGTCATTTGATTATTAGTAGGTGCATTCATTAATATTTCTGTATTAGATTAATAAAATATGAACGTGAAATGCTTTAGCAAAGGAAGAATAAATCATATCATAATTTATTATTGTATTTGGTATTGCAGATCTAGTTTTGAAAAAATGAGAAAGCGAGTAGTATTCTAAACTATAATGATATATTTATTGTAAATATATCATAATAAGCTGTAATTTATTATATATATTATTAAATTGTACGACAAAGACAAAAATCCCAAAAATGCCTACAAATCTAAGTACATCACATTGTATATTCAGTAATTTTAAATTACCAGTATCATTACTCTTCATCTTAAAAGAAAAACATAATACAATTAATTCTGAAAACATTCTAAAGAATACTTAAATGCAAACAGACTAATTAACTGTCTTGTAATTAATAAAAATTATGAGCCTTCTTAATGGCTTCCATTAGTCCTGCCCCATAGCGGCGAAAAAGTATACACTCTGAGATATAGCATTTATATTTATTAAATGATATAAAAACTGTGTAAGAAATAAAGAAGAATAGTTAGCTGAAGTTTGCAGTTACAAAAATCGTCAAGATAAGTAATAATTATTATTATTTCACTCTGTAAAACTTTTTGCTTATGCTACTATCTTAATTTATATAAATCTATGTATATATTTTCACACAAAACACGTCTAATTCGTCTTGTTTCAGGAACAATTAGAACGATAGACTAGCTCCTGCGTTTCGTTATTTATACACACAACTTTCCTTTGTTTGCAGGCCACCAATAGTTGAAAACAAAACACTCACGGAGTTCCCCGTATGTCTACGAACATGTCCGATGAACAAAGCGAACAGGTTCACTAAAAACGTGTAGGCTTTTATTGTTTACCCTCGAAGTTCCAGCCTGATGAATTCCGGTGAATTATATTTTGTTTGTGCGAACCCTTCGTCAAAGTGTTCTCAAGGGTTTAGTGGAATTTCTACTGAGGACAGTGTTGTTTTATCGTAATTTTTATTTGAGTGGTCGTTATTATCTAATTTTAATATGGCAAATTTATTTCTTATTTTATACTATTAAATTATAAATATTTTTAAATGTTTTACCTTTTTAAATATTCTTTATTTGTATGTCTTAATAAAGCATAATATATACAACATCTGTTACAGTTATTAAATTAACTAACACACTGCCATCTCTTGCTTGCAGTTCGAAGTTTGCAAACTTGACAGAACATGTCACAAAGGTACAGAGAGATGTTAATAAGTGCTATTGTTTATGCAAGAAACTTCCAGTATACGAAATAGTATACAACAATGTGTACAATTAAAATTAAACTTAATCAAATAAGTATGAGTTTGTATTCAGTTTCAGCTGTCCGAAGATAACGCTTCAATGAAAGTTGTGTACATTGTGAGGTTATATTACACAGATGACAGTTTCGCGGAAGTTAATACTGGATTGTTAGTAGAAGTTTGTAATTTATATCTTATTTTATATATTATGTGGCGAATGATTGTAAAAATAAATGATCTATGACCTCAGTAATGGGCGTGACGTTATGTATGTACAAAACTATACTTTCACTACTATATTATTTGTAATAAATTTACGCCTTCAAGTCGAATATTTCTTTTCCTGCTAATCCAAACCAGTTTTAGAATGTATGTATGAATGTATGTACTATTAATATTCATAAAATAATATTGTTTTACTTTAGTAATTGTATTTTTGAAATTAATTTAGAAAATAATACTCTGACGGAAGAACTTAAAACGTATCCTGCCATTAAACTATCTCATCAATCATAGTAACATAGTACATAACCAAATTTTAACAGATTCTGTACTGAAAAGTTAACACTGATTGATGAACATAAATCCATAAATACTTTTAATACTTACGTCAATTTTATAATACGTTTCTCTTATAAAGTATATACATACATACATACATATATACATAACATCATGCCTTTCCCATTACTGGGGTAGCAGACCCTTTATTTTACAAACATTCGCCAGCTACATTCTACATAAATCATTTATACATAGAGATATACTGTGCATGATCTGTAATGGACTAAGTATATAATACTATGATAATAAAATGACTTAGATTAAGCAAGATTATTACGAAGCTAAACGGAATATTAAGAAGAGACACTTCAAAACATCAAGAAACAAATTCGACTAAATGATAGATTAATATGATTCCAAAAGTTTGACATAGAAATATTGAAGAGAGAAGATTATAAATATTAAATACACGAAGATTGAAAATGAAAAACTGTAATATTTTGTTACACATATTTAATAAATCTATACGTAAAACCGAGTTTTTATTTTCTTATACACAGTATAAGGAAGTATTTTACAAATGTAATGATATTCTCTAAAATCGTAAATATTTGTATTTACTTTTAATTTTTTTTTTTGTAAGAAAAAAGGTGCCGGAACTCACATCTTGTTAATCTTTTATTTAAAAAATTATATATTCAGTTCTTAACATACATTTAATTTGTCGTATTTAAGACAAATGTTCAACAGCAAATTCCAAAGTTTTGTCTAATTCTTGTCCCACAAATCTTTGTGAGTTTAAACTCTGTCGAAAAAAAGTGCCGGAACGCTGTTCCGGTACGTTCTGTGACAAAAAAACACTACTGTTAACAGTGGTAAGCTGTATTATTGTAGAACGTGTGACGTTAGGGTAAAAGTTGCAAGATTGCAAATAGAAGGAATGGATTAATGAAGGTAGAAATGAGTTAACGGATGTTTAAGACGCTCGGTTGAAGTTTCTAATGATGCGCTTCAGCGGGTGATCGAAAATTCGATTCTCCAAGATCGGAAACATCGCCAAATTAGGGTGCGCGCAGCTAGCACAGGCTTGAAGACAACGATTAACTAAACGTAGGGAGGTGAATTTTAGCTTCGAAGCGAATTCCTTGCCATCAGAATAAAACTTGCCCCGTAAAACTACCTTGGAAAGAATCCATTTTGCTAATCTGATAAAATATCCTTTCTCCAAGTGCAGATATTTACTATCTTTTGTTTCATGAACTATTATCAACCAGCTAATTTCGTATAACTACTTAAAATCCTTGATTTGGATTCTATTATTTTTAAATATATTATTAATTACTTTGTTTTAAATCGCAATATTTATTTTAAATAGCTACATGTTTCGACACATTATGTCATCTTCAGGCTAGATATTTAAAATAAATATTGTGATTTAAAACAAAGTAATTAATCATATATTCAATATGTATATTAACTATCAGAAAGTAAACGAAGAAACAATTATATCTATTATTTTAAGAAATGATTTAAATTCACCACTGTATGGAGAATATTTTCATACATTTTAGAACCCCCAATGTAAAGAAAAATTTTTGCTAGAAACCATGAAGTTACAAATGTGGTTTATCGGAAAACCATACATAATTATTAAAACTCCATGATATAATATTCGAATGACACCAAATTCGAAAAAATCCACTTATTATTTCATGAGAAATTAAGGTTTAAATGTATATGGATATTTTTTCAATGATCTCCTGCAAAAGTGAATTGTTTTAGTGTTTTTTTTATTATAAATGAACACTGTACAATTTTGAAGGCTCTTCTTTTAAAATGAAGATATACGTAGTTTCTTAAACATAGTGTATATTATGATAATAGTAATATTTAATATCAAAGCTCTGCTTATACCTTCATTAATTCGTCTTACTAATTTAATAACGGTATAGTATGTTATGGATACGCTTGGAAGTACACAATGTGTTTCAGGATATTATTAACGTAGTGTGCTTAGCTTTTCTGTAACAAGATACTTTAGTATAATAGAGCTGACCCAATTCTGACACCTTCATATCATACTACACTGTTAGCTGTGACAGTGTTGGTGTTGTGCAAGCCTTATAAATACATATTTGACAGATGTGCGTGTTATATACAGTGGAATCCACCTATAATGAACTCGCTTGTAATGGACACTCTGTTATAATGTACCCTTTTTAAAAGTCCTAGTTCAAACACGTGTAAAAACCTCGGTTAAAATGAACTTTCTTCTATAATGAATCAAAATGAAGTTATTTTGTCCATTATAAGCGGACCGATTGGGGACTTGCCCGATAATTATGACACTATTTCAATACTAAACAAAGTCAAACTTATTCTACATATAGATTATATAGCCAAACCGTGGATCCAAACAAAATTAACCGATTTTTTTCAAAATATGTAATCTTAAATACATACGTTCATACATATGTAGGTATTACAAAAAAATTTCACATTTATTTTCGTGCTTATGTATACCTATATACTAGTACATTGTTTCATGTTGTGTTAGTTATTTTTTTTTTAATAAAAACATGTCAATGAAATAACATGTGTATGTGTTTTGCTTTGAATTGTATGCAATGAATAAACGACGTTGTAATTATTTAGTACATACTGTATTTCGGGTCTGGATATACATTTTATACAGTGAAAACACATTGAAATCAAAAACTCAACTCTGTACTTGTATTGGTCTGAAGCCGTACGCTCCCTACCGTCTCTCGCGCATGCGCCACTCAGTGGCACTTAAACAAAGTTAGTAGTTACAAACATGTTTTACAAAATAGTGCAGATATTCACAACAACATGAATATAAATTTGTTTAATTAGAAATTATTCTGATGAGATGAACCTCGACTATAACGGGCGATTTTACTTGGTCCCCTGAAGTCCATTATAAGCGAGTTCTACTGTATATTCATTTTTACAATTCGCCAGATAACCTAGTAGAACTATTCCATCATTACATTACTCAGGATATATAATAGACGCTCGATACTGTGAACACCGCATAACGGAAATTCAGGATAACGTGAACAATCATTTTCATAACATTGACGGCCCTATAACGTGAACAAACTTATTTTCGATAACATAAACATATATCATAATCAGAAGAAAGTGAGTTGATTGTAATTACATTCAATCACTAAATGAACTGAGAAAAAAAGCTGTTCATAATAAACAGGTATTTATATGCGTGACATATTATTTTTGTACAATAGGATCATATTGTTTTAAGCATAAAATTAGGCTCTCGAGAACGTGAACAAACCGTTAGGGTGAACAGTTTTTGCTTTATTTTATTCACGGTATCGAGCGTCTAGTTCTCAGTTCGTTTAAGGAGTTGGAATTAACTAAATTGTCTGTGTAATAGCAGAATCATGTTATTTGGTTTTCTCTAGATGTTCTACTCCAGAATACTGAAGGGATATTATGTAAATAAGAAGGTTTTGTTTTGTTTTATACAACATGTACGTTGTTATACAAGATGGAACAAAATCCATGCTCTCCAGTGAAATGGAATGAAATGCAGAATTCTGTGAACAGAGCGCGCGGCATTGCTGGCAAAAACTTGTTGTTTTACAAAACATGCATAGTAATTCGTTAAGTATAAATGTTTTATATAGTATGTGGCGAATTATTTTAAAAATAAAGATTCTGCTACCCGCAGTAATGGGAAAGGCGTGATGTTATGTACAGGCTGTTCGTAAAAAAACCGGTTTAATTTTTTAATGTGCGAATAATTTTTCCCCAGTGCATTTTAGGCGAAAAATTTATTTGAAAAAGTTGTTTAGAATTAAAAAATATATAATATGACGTTGCATTTATTTCTAAATTGACTTTGTACATAGAGAAAAGGGCATTTGAAATATCACATTTTCATGACAGATTGGTTTTATTTTTCTTTTGTATCCTACTAATTTGTTAAAAAAATGTGATATTTCAAATTTAATTTTCTCGATATATAAAAACATATTGGAAATAACTGTAACGTCATATTATGTATTTTTAAATTCTAAACGACGTTTTCAAATAAATTTTTCCACTAAAGTGCACTGGGAAAAACTTTTTTGAAAATTAAAAAATTAATCTGTAAATTGCTATGTACGGTTTTTTTTTTCGGACACGCTGTATATACCATTGGGATATCTGAAAATATAAGATTAAACAATGTATAAACTATAATATATTAATATTACATGCGATAATTATACTAAAAAAAGAAAAAAGCGAGAAGTTTGTAGCAAATTCAATATACATATATAAACTACAATAATTTGTTCTCCTTGGCATGTGTTATGTAATATATTTAATACATGCATTTTCAATAATCATCAATCACATATACTGACGGATATATGTTTCTGGGAGCCGGATGTTAATGTTCCTTGACGGGAGAAGAGTGTTTCTTTAAAAAAAGTTACCAAAATTAAGGGTCTTTAGAAGTTTTTTTTTCCTTGAAACATAGACTTAAATATTTTGGCAGATTACAAAACAATATTAACACTGTGACTGCCGGGCCGATTTTCGTAAATGCGCCACATGTATATTAGGTACAAACAATTTAAATATGAATGTCTATGTAATAGAATACACGCGGCGCCTAAGACCCAGTATAATGTGTATCCAAATGTATATGTCGTAGTCTCATTATGAAATACGTCGTCTCATGATCAGTCGAGGCAGAGCTAGGTAGATCATGAATTAGGTTTGAATTATCATTTTACACAATCGGGCTAGTCTTTTAATGAAATGTCACTAGGGTAAGGTAGGGTATTATATTCGTTATGGCGATGGTGGGGTAGAGGTAGGGTGTGTGGTGTAAAAAAACACCTATATAATGTCACTAGGGCAGGGTAGGACATGATATTCGTTGATATTCATGATGAGAAAGTTTCGTTACATTCTATGCCGATGGTACATTAAATGCCTAGGCTGATCATGAAACGACGTATTTCACAATGAGACTACGACATATACACATGGCAGTCAAAGTGTTAAACTATCTGAAGAGATAATTATTTAAAGAATATATAATAATATGAAACTAAAAGTTATAACAAATTTGTCTTAGAAGAAAAAACTTCATTTTCTATTAAGAATGTATACTTCATTTTCCGAGACGGAAGTTTTTAAATAATTTACTGTATACATATTTATAACCTCATCCATCAAGAAGCCTGTCACAACTAGAATTAGCCTAGCGCAATTATTACTGTATACTTAAATATGAACAAAAGAAAAACCGTTAAACCCGTGGCATCTCTCGGTAAGTCTTTAAACAAAGAGAACTTCTCATTTCCGGTTAGAACACGCGAACGACCCACTGTGAATTGAAACAGTTTCCTTTTTGCTGAGGAATTAAGATAGTACTGTATATACTTGCCACAGACTTTTAATCTATGGACTGAACATTTACTCCGAATCTGTATTGAGAAAACCAAGTGCCTTTTCGTTCTTATCAATTCCTTGCATGCTAGCGTTATACTATTATTTTAGTAATTAGCAAAAGCGACATACAATGTGACACAACAGTCGTTTATATTAATATGTTTACTTAAACAAATAGCTAGGGTGTTCTGAAGGGTTGCAAGATGGTGTTGAGGGGATATGGAACGGAACAGCTTGAATTTTATGACCCTATAACTAGAAAAAAGGGTAGATGAGTGGGAAAAATGTCCCACTATAAAGAAAATAGGTCGTGTGAGTCTATAAAAGTAATCAATGGAACAAAGCAATAACTGTTTAATGATCCATATTAAACAATATTACTAAACTAAAACAAATAATATGAATCAAGCATATTGGAGCAGTCAGTCTATACGATAATTTCTTTAGCAAGTAGTTTATTTTTCAGAAAAGAAAAAACTAATCTTTGAAATCTTTTTTTGCTGACAAACTTTCTTTCTGGTCCATTCAGCTAAAACTTTTAATGCATATAGAAAAGGTGATCTCAGTATATATATATTGTCGAAGTAAAACAACACATATATCTAGATTTCGGACAGCCGACTGTGGTTATAAATGCGCATGAATTACGTATGACATATAGTCGCGGGAGCTTATCTTATTTCCCTAATATCCGGTAGCTTGTAAAATATGTCACGGTGTCGTTTTTGTGTTATTTGAATATAAAGTTGTGAGGGATGAAAATCGTTTATTTGCATCAGGGAATACCTTTCTTCTTAGTTTACTGTCACAATACTGATGCAGGAGGAAAACACTTAGGATGATCTATTGCAGGTAAATTACATTTTACCTGATATATGATGATGTATTAGTTTTAAGATGTGTATTGCCAGAACTCTTTGTGATATATGAATATACTATTTGTGCTGATATAATAGTTACTAATGCATTAATCAGATCGCTTGATTTATATTTTATTCTATAGTACGATTAAATAAATCTATATAAAACGAAACTGTTCTGCAAAATAAGTGAAAAAATCTTAGAAATATGATTACCAATATTTATGATCCTACAAATTGTTTCAAATGCAATTTTTCTTATCTTTACGGTTAATAAGGGAAAATATTAGAAAATAGTACTAATTAGATTTTCATAAACTAATATGTTTTAGTAGAAGAATGTTATAAAAATATTTACCAAGGACTTCATTCGTACATAATACTAAATCTAACGCCATAATATGTATTTTTTAATTCTAAACAACTTCATATTTAAAAGTTTTTTGAATTGGCGAAGAGCTGATTTGATTTTGGGTATAATTACAAATCGAGAAGAGGTAGTTTACTGAACACGAAAATGTATGTATGTATGTATGTTGGAAGACAATATTAGCTATAAATTGAAACTTACTCCTTGTTCTCAGGATTTCAAACCTCACTTAATAACAAATGAAGTTTATAGTCGCACCTGTGATACTTCTAATTAGTATAAGGTATTTGGTATGCTTACATTAGCGGTGTGGTCGCAGGGATATAGGCATATGCCTGCAAAACCGAAGAAATAACCATGGCAAAATGGTTATATAAATAAGCGCGGGTTCGATTCCCGCCTAGAACATTGCCATACATGTGGTTCGCATTCCACAAAAAACTGTAGGTGCCGTCCTGGTGTGAGCTGGCAACTTCGCTGATGGACTTTAAATAAATGCTGAATTGTGCTACCCCGGGCAACTGGGATATAGCGTGATGTTGCGTTTTTATATTATCTTAGCTGATATTACAAATGAATTTGTCATTCCTGTTTCAAAATTTGAATTGATATTTCAAAAAAGAGAGAATTGTTGTACGAAATTGAAAAAGAGAAATATTCGTGTATATATGATAAATGAAAGACGTAAATATAAATTTATATAATCGCAAATTCATTTGAATAACCGACAATAATTACTTGCATTTGGATATTTTAAATCAGCTGATAATTAGTGCTGAGAACTGGAACCGAATAGTTCGGAACCGGTAACGAATAGATTCGGTTGCGAGATCCGATTCTTCAAAAAAAAACCTCATCCGAAATTTTGAATTTTTCCCAGAAAAATCCTTGATATTCGAATTCACGTATCCGGTATTCGGTTCCTGAAACCGTATTAAAGAACCGGTTCCAACGGTATTCGAATTTTGGTTATTCGGGTACCCGAATTCATTTTTTCAAATATCCCTAAACGATGGTATCTGAATAAAATAATAAAGGATATTGTATTCATTATAGGGATGGTGGAGCAGGGGTAGGATGTGTGACATAAAAAGCACCTATATAATATCACTATGGTATGGTAGGATACGATATTCGTTGATATTCACAATGAGAAAGTTTCATGGTACCTGATATGCCTAGGCTGATCATGAAACGACGTATTTGAGAATGAGACTACGACATATTTATGTATTTAAATATATAATACTTTCTTTTTTTACTATGTGGTAATTTTAGTACATATGTATTTGTATATGTAAACTGTATATAAATGAATAAAATGAACTATAATCTTAATTTCGGTTGAAACTTTGTTTCCTATAAGTGGAATTTAATTTAAATATAGAGTTAATTCAGTAGAGTAATAATTACTCGCGCGTGTCATCTATAATTTCCTATAATACGTTTGGTACAGCGCCAGAATAGTGGAATTCCGACAAAAACAGAACTATATTTCATATCTTGGCATCACTACTGTCATTTCTCATATTCTAGACCAGATGATTCCTGAAACTCTTAACGGAGGATTTATATTTTCCTACTACATTAACGTCAGTTATTAATTTGCATAAACGGGCGACCAACAGCCAGAAAGGAATTTATAAAAAGTAATATCGTTTTCTTGACATTTGCTATTACGTTTGTGATTGTGTAGATAAATATGATAAATTAACTGATGTAAATGTTAAACATGGTGTTTTGTTTTCTTTAGGCAGCATTTTATATTTTAGCGAAACTAGTGCCGGATCTGTTTTAATGTTTATGAAAGAATCTCGAAATAGTCATCTTCTGTTACTCTGCTAGCTCAATTCAACGAAATCCTTTTAAGAATGAGGCCTCCAAGAACATTGACAGTAGACTTTAAAAATCCCAGAACCTCCACTGAATGAAACTACTGCATTTAAATTTGTGTTTATTTATAATATTCTAGGTCTTAGCATTAAAATATATGTCCTTTGCTTACAATTATTTTTAATCTTATCGCTACTAAATTTTCTTAGGCTGTTATATTAAATAAAACAAATTTAAGGTTTAAAAATATACAAGTATAGTATATCAGATTTTAATAAATTAATTTTATCAGGAAATTTCTAAAATAACGAGATTATAAACATTATCAATATATAAATTTATGAAAGATTCTAATTTTTGAAATGAATTATTAATTCTTTACAGGATGGGCAAAAAAAACGAACATAATATTTTACGGATTATTTGTGACATGTGTGAATATTTTTTCCCAATGCGTTTTAGAGAAAAAATTTATTTAAAAAGTGCGTAATATAGCGCAAAGTTCGATTTATAATATTTTATTATATCTAATAAATAAATAGTTTACAAGTAATTTTAAAATGCCTTTATACATCGAGAAAACTAACTCTGAAATATCACAATTTCATGACAGATTAGTAGGCTACATAACAAAAAATACTGGTTTTCAACAATACATAATTGAAGTAGTCACATCTGCTGCATGTACTTATGTGTAAACGAGAGTAGATACATTTCATGTTTATAAATAATGATAATAAAATATTTTTTAATGGGACACAGGTATCCTGGTGGATTTACGTTAGAATCTATTTAGCAAGTTTGATATTGTTACCCGTACATACTATGAATTGCAAAGCATAAGTACAGAAGTTTCCCAACAAAGTTCATGCCAGTATTCTCATAAATTCTCTCTTTCTTCAGAGTTTAATAAATATTAAACAAGTTATCACAACACTCTACACTAATTTAAATGTTTGTGCATAAAATCCTGAATTGCATCATTATTTTTAATAATTCTGTATGACAAGGTGTTGTGGATGTGAATGAAGCAAGAGCTATATGCAAAGACAGGAGTATACGGTGCTAGATTGTGCGGAAAGTAAAGGAATGAAATACAGAAATCTGTGGACAGAGTGCGCGACATTGCTAGCGAAAACTTAATCATGCACAGTAATTCTTTATGTATAAATGTTTCATGTAGTATATGGCGAATGATTGGAAAAAATAAGGTGTCTGCTACCCACAGTAATGGAAAAGGCGTGACGTTATTTATGTATGTATTTTTAACAATATTCTCTAGTAGTTTTATATCTCTATGCATTTGTCGCAGTATTATTGTGAAATGCGGCTTTTCATGAAAAGCCTAGGCATTTGCTACCCTGCCCTAGTGACACTCTAGCCTACCCCACCATCCTCATCACGAATATAATACACCCTAGTGAGATGCCTACATGAAATGCCTAGGCTCTTCATGAAAAGACGTATTTCACAATGAGACTACGATATATACAACATTTACAAAGTTTCTTGATATTTAAATTATTGTTACATGATATTCCACAGAATTTTATATTTAAAGGTCAGTGTACACGGTCACTTTTCTCATCAAATCATGAGTTTTTACAGTAATAAACTAAGTATTGTGACGTCACATCACTCATTTTGTGAAACCCTGGTCTATTACCATTATTTAAAGTGATGCGTATGGCTTCTGATTGGCTGAAACTGCCCGCTTTATTAAAAACGGAAGTACAATATTGAAAATTGTATTTGATGAGAAAAGTTTTATATTTTCTATAAAATCTTTGACTTTCTACGTACTTAGAAGACTGCAAAAGGTCACTACAGCTAGCCTAACGAATTATTGACAGAATTTCGTTCAAATCCAATTTAGAGCAAAGTTTTCCCAACATGAAATCTTACCCAGTTTGTTCTTAAAACTCTTGCGTTACTTGTGAACTTCCAAATACCCAAGGTTTATTTTATACAGTATATACAGTGTTGAAATTTCGTACCAATTTTATCATTTTTCACACATAATACTGGGTAATCCATTCTGATTTTATATCGCGCTGGCCTATTGATTAAACAACAGCTTGTTTGTTTGTTTATCAATGCAGCTACAGGCGTAATTTTAGTCCAACGCGGCGTAAATATTACGCATGAAATTCTCTGACAATAGCACGTGTATTGTAATCTATTTATGGTAATAGCATAACTTGATTCTGTGTTTACTGCGAAATTAATTACAAATATCAATAGTATTTTTGTGTTATTATGTATTTGCATATTTCAAAATACATGTACGTATTCAGGTGCATAATAATTGAGGGGCCTCCAAATTATAATTTAAATAATAAATAAATGTGCATAGTTTTTCAAGAAAGAAAAAATCTAAATATGACGTGTAAAGTAATGAAATGTCATGTAGAAATATTTTTAGTAAGAAAACTAAATTTCTGTTGACTTCATGTGGAAAAACAGGCTTGCCAACTGTCTTCCCGCTGGAAAAATTGCCCTAGCCTTGTGCAAATATCATATAAAGTGAAGGTATAATTTTTTAATGAACTTTTACATTATTCAGAAGATTTCTTGCTTTGTGCCAACGAAATTATAATAATGAACAGAGCTATACATCAAGCTACTTATTTTTTGGTTCATTCACAAATATTTTACTAAAATTTCATTATTAAAAATATGCATCATTTATTGAAGTTTAATCTTCAAATTTAAATCAAAATATCGTGTCTTTAATACTAAATAATAACTCAATTTCGTTTCGACAACAAATACTAAACAATTTATTTTGAAACTTGCAGAAAACCTATAAAACACCTTTTAAACTCCTCCCGCCGTCAATTTATTCAGTATTTACATAACCTCACAAAATGTAATGTTCAGATTTTATGACATTTGAAGTGCGTAACAAATTTGTCGGTTTACGATTTATTTTACGTGAAGTTGCGCGCAACTCAGCCGCGAAACAGAGTTTTAAAATTTATCGTTCGAAAAAAAAACAACCGAACATCGGGTACAGACGTGATATCGTACTTCCGACAACGATAAAAAATAGCAAAAAGAAAGATGAAGCTCGTTCCATTTTATCGGATACGGGTGGTTCATTTCAAACTATATGTCAAACACCTAGCATATACCAGTGAATCTCAAAATGTAGGACAAAGTACAGTATAAGCTCTCTTAACCGGCCACTGCCAGAATTATCGATACTATCACCTTCTAAAATGGCGTCCTTTCTTCTTGAAACACCCTGTGTGATTTGTATTACTAAATATAATTAATACAGTACAAGCTCTCTTAACCGGCCACTGCGAGACCGGATAACAATTTGGTCGGTATGTATATAAAATACATTAGAGCACATGGACTGTGCTTCCGAGAAGCGGCCGGTTAAAGCGGCGAACGGTTAAGAGAGCGTGTACTGTACCGAGTAAATAAATATCCAATAATAAATCACTATAATTTCTTTATTTCTAATGAAATAATTCAATCTGTCAATTTGTTTAAAAGTGCATCTTGAGATATTAAAATGATTATTGAAATATACAACCAATGTGTTCAACCAATTTGGTTCAAATTTTGGGTACTACTGTAATGTTTTTCACCAATTCAGCGAAACTATCAGTTCGATAGTTCATCTTATTGAGTCATAATCGTTTCGTATGACAGATATCCGAGAAAACGGTTTTTGCAATATTTCCGTTCAAGAAATAGATGTTCAGAAATAATCTATATCATATCATTTATCGAGAACGTTATTTGATGTCGTATTTTTGTCATGTTTAAATTTAAATATGGTTATATTTTATATACTTTTCGTTCCAACAGTTGTATAGTTTTTTATGGTGAGTTTCTTGAAAGAGGTTCAACTTAACTCTAGAATTAAAATGAACAATATTGAAGCTAAACTACGTTGCTTACCTGTTCCCACAACATTAATGCTACTAGATATTCATTTTGATTCGAGATTGAACCTCATTTTAGAAATCCAAAATTAGTTATATAATTATTCTTTCATTTAATGTGTTTAATTGTATTTGCACACGTATTTTTTTTAATTTAGTAGTCCAGGCGACTATAAAGACTAATACATTCAGTATTAAATTATTATTTCAAATTCGAATGGAAAGGTGTAATAATATTTTTCGCAACGTTCTAAAATAAAACGTAAAATAAGTATATGAAATACAATTTTTTTAAACTATTAGCTATTTCAGTAAATTAGTATAATCTTTGAAAGACTACTGCACATATTGTAGTTTCATATAGATATAATCTAAATTGACAATAACAAGGGCCAATATCTTTTTGCTTCATAAGTCAATTAATACAGGCACTAGGTATTTAGATATGGAGCACACAAAACCCATACTAGCGATTTCCTTAGGGTACCCCTAATCTCATGTAATTAATATGGTGAACTTGTTATGCCTCGTAAATTAATACTACTAATAATTATTAAATATTGATTAATGTGTATTTTACAACTTGAATTTTTTACTAACCTAATGTAGTGAAACCTCGTTTAACGAGCACCTTTCATAACGAGTAATTCGCATAACGAGCAAAGCAAATTGTAAAAAATAACTCGCTTAACAAGCAAAATTTCGCATAACGAGTAATGTTACATTAGTATGTGTTTAGAATTGGTTTTAGTTAGCATCTTGTTTCGCTTTACGAGTGTTTCGCTTTACGAGTAAGATTCTGGAACGAATTATGCTGGTTAAGTTTCAATATAAGTTTATGACGTTTAGGTTACTAAACATATTTCATTCGTTTAGACTTGACAGTTGTGCTTGCGCATTTTTAGAAACAGGTATGTAATGAACTGTTGACAACTTATATTCGCTGAGCCAACTAACAAAAGCCCGGCATATAAAAATAGAAGAATGAGTGTTTTCCAATTAGTCCCTTTAGACAACAGACACTCGTCAGTGACAAGGAACAGAAGTAGGCCAAGTAAAACATTTGTGTACCAACATTTAAAACTCACTGTGGGCATCTAGTCAACTGTGACGTAACTTTCGGCGTATCCCCGAGGGTCTAAACAATGGAAAGGGGATTGGATTCTGCGCAACCGAAGCATAGTATATGGAGTATTTGTTTTTAAAATACTCCATAAGCAGTACAATGTTGAACATGCTAATTTTCCATAGGAAAATAATTCAGTCGACGCAAACTACACAGAAAATAGCTTCGACAAATAATTGCAAATCACTTGTTTAAATGTCATCGATATTTTGTCAATTGTTTAAATCTTTTTTAGGATGAAATTCAACTTAAATATCAGAGTGAAATTAGTTATTTGTTAAATAATATTGCAAAATAGGAGAATAATGTGCTATCAAGAGGGTAAAGTATAAAATTTCAAATGATGTTCAAAATAGTACGATATTTTTACTAGTTTTAGTTTAAAATTATATTTCTGATTTTTGGGAGTAAAAATTAATAATAATGACAGAGTAATAAAAATATATATGTACACTTAATTTGGATTCATGAGATCATTGTTATGATACTACACCTTATTATTACATGGGGAAAAAGGTATAGGAACACAGTATAGGACTAAATTAAATGAATATACAAGATTGATTTCTTCCAAGATTTTAATTATAATCTCCCGACTCTATGTTAAGCAGAATATCTTGAGCAAATTTTATTTAATCCTGAATAGAAATCACATAATTTTTATATCAATTTTACTTTTTAATAATCCGAATAAAATCTAATAAAATGCCAGAAGTTATATCTCCAGTGGCGCAATTGGTTAGCGCACGGTACTTATAAG
Organism: Calosoma granatense; assembly: GCA_022063505.1. Classification (NCBI taxonomy): domain Eukaryota; kingdom Metazoa; phylum Arthropoda; class Insecta; order Coleoptera; family Carabidae; genus Calosoma; species Calosoma granatense. The sequence goes on along the minus strand of JAGJTL010000106.1, from coordinate 183,581 downwards.
GCAGTAGCCGTGAGCAATGCCGGGGTTGTGAGTTCGAGCCTCACCTGGGGAATTCTTTAATTGTATCTCGCAGTTTGTTATTTCAGCATATAATCTGGCATGGCCTTACAAATATTATTTATATCAAGTACTTGCTCAAAAGTTAATGAAATTATTCTTTGAAGTGGTAAATTTATTATGATGTTTATCAAGCAGCTCTGAAGTCTGTTAACAGTCAGTATACATGGTGTCCGTAAAAAAAAAACCGAACATAGCAATTTACAGGTTATTTTGTTAATATGCGAATAATTTTTTTCCAGTGCATTTCAGAGGAAAAATTTATTTGAAAAAGTTGTTTAAAATTAAAAAATATACAATATACGGACATTCTGTATAGTGTACGTTTGAAATTTATGGCAGATTCTATAGCTTACCATCAACTCAATGAAAAAAGTAATTTGACGGGTTGCTCAATTGGAAAAAATGTGCATAAATATTAGCGTTAGCATAGCATTTCTTTATAAGCCCTCTTTGTTTTAAGAAACATTCAAATTAAAGAGTAATATTAATTTTATATATTTTTTAAAATCTTCGAATTGAAATTCGTCCTGTTAAAAGGATATGGCAGTGTGGTCGCAGGGATATAGGCATATGCCTGCAAGACCGAAGAAATAACCATGGCAACATGGTTATATAAATAAGCGCGGGTTCGATTCCTGCCTAGATCATTGCCATACATGTGGTTCGCATTCCACAAAAAACTGTAGGTGCCGTCCTGGTGTGAGCTGGCAACTCCGCTGATGGACGTTAATAAATGCTTAATTGTGCTACCCCGGGCAACTGGGATATAGCGTGATGTTGCGTTTTAAAAGGATGGAGATTTTGAAATTACGGCCCCCTATTGCTCTAAGTCTTGGTTTCGTTAAACTATCATAATTTTTGTACCTATAGCATCATATAATAGAGATTCTTCCATTTGTAATAAAAAAATTTTAACTATTATAACTCTATTTGAGTTTTAGTATACATTTTCCTAAATATGACGCAAATATTGAAACCAAATTATACATAAGCCTAAAGATAATAACAATATTGAAACAAAAATTATCCATAAGCCTAAATATAATAAAAATATTGAAACAAAAATTAGCCATAAGCCTAAACATAATACAAATTAGCCATAAGCATTGTACTTCGTAAAACAATACAAACTGAAGCTTTTGGCCTGAAAAAACTTGTATAGAATTCCAGTTTACATTCTTTTAGGATTCACTGAGCGGGGATGACACAGAGTGCGGTTGCTGACCACAGAACATGTACTGAAAATACCGACGTCCCATTACTTATGCATTTGATCGCATTTTGTCAGACTGTTTGTCCCGTTTACCGTGAAAGGGTATTGAAATGTGCCGTGGTTCGGAGAACGGACGGAGAACATTCTGTTTCCCGACACGAACGTTCAATGGATGAACTCCAAATGTGCAGAAAGGGAGAAAAAAGGGTAGAACTTTATATTATCTGCACGAAAGCAGAGCGGAACATATTTCAAGTTAAACTTTTATCTTTTCCACTGTAACTGTTTAATGCTAATAATTGATTTTTACATTTACATATTTCATTAAAACTGTATCATAATTACAAATGCCTGTAAAAAGCTATCATAACGCAATGGCATTGTATACATAAATTAGCAATTTGGAATGTAAATTACGTTAAAATAGCTATTAAATTCGTAATGGAAAACAATAATATTGGAATAGCAATAAGGTCTGCTAATTTTTTTCTATATAAGAGTTACATAGGTTTTTCCTGCAGGATTTCTTCATGCTCCAGAACTTCTTCCTGCAGTTTGCTGGTTTAGTATAATTCATTTTAACTTTGTACACGAGATTTAGGCTGTAAACGAGAACAATATCCGGTGCCGGTTAAACTATTACAAAAGAATGAGGAAGTATTCCGAAACAAAAGTTATTCGGAAAGCTAAGTTTTAAAAGCAAAAGTAGAATAAATTTGTCACGACAAGTTTCTGAAACTTTTCTGGGTTATATCAAATGATCGCTTGCAATACAGATTGTTATAATTATTATTATAATATATTCTATTAACTTTTAGTCCCATATATCTGACAAAAAATCTTCACAGCGACACAAAATCCCAATAGTAGCCATGTCCCATGATATAGTATGTTTCAAAAAAAATTGCACACTGAATTGGCTTCATAATGAGTGGACCCCACCCATCACAGCGGGATGTTTTGCTACTTGTACATCCGGGGTGGTATTACCAAAATTTTAAAGAAGAATGTAGCGATTAGCGGTATATTTACAACAAACATTTTGAATAGTGAAAAATTGTACATACGACCCAATACTTGTACCCTTGTATCCGCTTCAGAAAACGCTTGCTGTGCGAGGTCTTTAGGAATCATGTGCAATTATTTTGAAACATACTACACTCCAAT
>JAGJTL010000106.1:170183-180883 GCA_022063505.1 Calosoma granatense | reverse complement strand
TAATATACAGTACTATTTTGAAGCCACATCTACAATTTCAAATCTACAATTAGCAGGATGATTCATACTAAATACTAGATTCTACATATAAAAATAATGATAAAAGATAATATGAACAAATGTTTGTCAGTCAAAAATAGTTACAGCAGTCAAAGATTTTAATGATATCAGTATACTTAACTGAAGTAATCTCCATTTCTGTAACTATTACGCAGGGTAATTCAGACGCAGTATAAAAATTTTTTAAGGCATATTATTATGATTAAAAAATGTTATTTGTATATATGTCCTATCTCATTTATGCCCGGTTTCTCAGTCGAGGTTTAAACCGAGAGTATCAAACTGATCTCAAATCAATTTTATTCTCGGTTTAAACTTCCGTTGCGTTTCTAACACGTGAATCAGTTGATTCTCGGTTTAAACTTCGACTGAGAAACTTATGCCCGGTTTCTCAGTCGAGGTTCAACTTAAATCCGCGGATCAAAACCCCGCAATATCGAAGCGAAACATGGCTGCTTACCTGTCCATCTGCATCTGCCATTAGTACAGATATATTTGAGTTGATAATCTATTAATTATTTAAATTGTAATCACTTTTCGTTTCTGACTTTGGAAAATTTAAGAAAAATTTTGGTCTCTTTAGATAATTACACATTTTTGAAGTCTTATTCAATCTTCTTCGGTAGGACATTTTTCTTGACGAAAAAAATTTGTTACAGTCACATATTACGTTATAGAGAAAGTAGAAAGCTTATACCTTATTATTAGGATGAGGTTCAAGTTAAATCTTGAATCAAAATGAACAATATCGAAGCGAAACTTATTAAATAACGCTAATGCTACAAGGCAGATATCATTCATACATATTTGGGGTTTGCATATTGAATTAAATTCAGTACAATTTAAATCTATCGCCAATTAAATATTCCGCTTACATTTTCTATTGTAAACTAGACTTTTGTAGTTATTCATCAGCATTAAAAATAAACTATTATATGTATCGACGGGTATTCAAGGAAAAGTTGATGATTTTGCAATATCTAAAATATACTGCAATATTACTTTTTCAAAATTTCATATTAATTCTCTACACAACAGATTTTCATTGATGAAAGGATTATAAACGAATAGTATGAAAAATTTTGTAAATGATTGCACGAATTGCCATCAGTATATTTTAGAGGAAATATGTGTACGGTGAGTTATAAAATTATTATAGTGACAAAAACAGTTTTTTTGTAAATTAATATTCTGTACCAACAAGATGTAGTAGCAACTTTTTTCATTAATCTCGTTTTTCATTATGTAAATTTCAGTGCTTTTTCATCTGTAAAAAATTGCCTCATTATGCAAATTAAAATGAAATTTATTGAAACAGACTTAACTGTGAATAATCGTAGTAAAAATAAAATTTTCTTCTCGGTTCAAAAAGCACAGTAAATGCATTATTTTATTAACACACTACAGTATAAGCTCTCTTAACCGGTCTCAGATCAACCGTCCGCCGCTTTAACCGGCCGTTTCTCCGAGGCACATTTCATTTGCTGTAATGTATGTTTAATACATATTCTTAATATACAATGTATATAATGTAATGCTACCCCAGTAATGGGAAAGGCGTGATGTTATGTATGTATAATGTATTTATGTACAATAATTTTGTCTATAGATATGGTTAAACTCGTCATTAACATATCAGTCGGATTAACCGGCCGGGGCCCCGGTTAAGAGAGCTTGTACTGTATTATTATATTTAATAAGTTATACAGGGTGTTTCAGAAGGAAACGATGCCATTTTAGGAGGTGATAGTATTGATGATTCCAAGTAAAAAAGTTCATATACACATGTGTCCAATTCTAAATTGATACGGAGATATAGTCATTTGAAACTAAAACGAGATTCAATTTAAATCTAGTATCAAATCGAACAATATTGAATCTATCAAGCAGCATGTTATTTAACATCATCGATACTATCACGTCCTAAAATAGCACACTTTCCTGTTGAAACACGCTGTATAAATAATTCGCTACTGCCAGGACAAAAGGTAATAAGTATAAAATTTAAATTTCGAATTAGACAAATTAAAAAAAAATGTACTATATAAAATATACATAGTTTTTATTACACTTTGTTCATTAATATTTTCCTTGATAGTAATAATTTAGGAATAACGTATAAAATTAATTAAATAAACTTTAGCTTTCACGTAGGGACTTCAGATTTGATCTAAGAGCAATATTGAAAAAAATAGACTTATGTCCTTTTGTCCCGGCAGTAGCGAATTATCGTTGCACATTATGTATAACTTCCCTTTTGCCAAAAACAATTACACTTTCAATGAGAAATATCAACACGTTTGTTCAAAGCTGTGCGAGGAAAAAGATTGAAAATGGCGACTTCAGTGTGATGGTGCACCTGCACAAGTGCACCTGTACCACAGATTAATCAGTTCTTGAAGCAACATTCCATTCTGCTCCGTCCTAAGACCTGCATTACACCTGATCTTTTATCTCGAAAACTTTTTTCTATTCCCCAGGTTAAAATGAACACAAGACAGTGTTTCAAACATGGAAGGATATCCAAACAAATACGATAAACCAAATAAAAACAATATCAGAAAAGCCTACAACAATGCCTAAAATAGAATCGATATGTATTGCTTCCCGAGGGAGAAACTTTGAAGAACAACTTTAAATATATAGGCAGCTGGCAAATACAATTTTTATCAGCAATTTATTAAAACTTTTTATTTTATAAAATGCTCATGAAGACCCCCGCACAACAAGCAGTTTCTTAAACGGATTACAATGGTAAAAGTATTGCATTGTATTTACAATTTTTCACTTTTCAATATTCAAAATGTTTGTTGTAAATATACCGCTGCTAATCGCTAGATTCTTATTTAAAATTTTGGTAATACCATCCCGGATGTACAAGTAGCAAAACATTCCGCGCTGTGATGGGTGGGCCGGCCCACTCATTACGAAGTCAAATCGTTGCAATTATTTTGAAACATAGTATATCATGTGTCACGGTTAGTATTGGGATTTCGTGTCGGTGTGAAGATTAGACGTATATTTTGGCTAGTAAGATGAAAATAACCTGTGTGGCGTTTATCAGCTTACAGCAATGCGGCAGCTGGAACTTATATATTGGATTGCGAACCAACCGAACACTGAACATGAGCATATTTTCTACGTGACATACCGCCACGTAATACTAGAAGATATCTACACGGATTTTAATTCATATGATTTACGGAATTTCATATTTCACGAATTCTCGCAATTACAAGTGATGGTACTATGAGCAATTCTATATTGCAGGGAATTCAAAAGAAATTAAAATAACGCAACATCACGGTATATCACAGTTGCCCGGGGTAGCACAATTAAGCATTTATTAACGTCCATCAGCGGAGTTGTCAGCTTACACCAGGACGGCACCTACAGTGTTTTTGTGGAATGCGAACCACATGTATGGCAATGTTCTAGGCGGGAATCGAACCCGCGCTTATTTATATAACCATGTTACCATGGTTATTTCTTCGGTTTTTTCAGGCATATGCCTATATCCCTGCGACCACACTGCAAACTAAACAGAGGATTTATTGATCAACGCCTCGCAAGTCTTCTATATCATTCGTAATTTACAATGCAAAGAAAAATTAATAACATCGATTTTTACTTTCTTATACACAGTATAAAAAAGTATAGGAATCATGGAAAAAATCGATTGTGAAATTTTGACGGAAATACACGTTTAGTTTTCGTGTAATACAGTATTAAAATATTAAAATGGTACAATAATAATAAAACAAAATATTATAAAAAAACTTTATTAGCAGTTTGGCATTTTTGGAACCCAAACGGTGTAGGAAAATAAGTTTCTCAATGACGTAGCCAGTATGTGGTTAAGGGGAGCATTGTCTCCCTTTTTTAGAAATGCCCCCCACACGCTGAAATTTTAAAAATTATTTTGAAGATTTATTATGTTATTATTAATGTAGTATATAATTCAGGGTACTTCAAATTAATAAATATAAAATAATGCAATTTTCTATATTATTTTTTAATTATAATGGTATCCTTTAATCTTTTAATAATCTCGATGAAAGATTACAATATTAATAAATATAACTGAAAAAATAGCACTTGATTTCAATTGATTGAATCATGAGCTTGTTTTAGTCAATAACGGATTTTAATACTCTGTCAGAACAAAATAAAAATATGATATTGTATTATGAGTCCACACAAACAGTAATATTTCACAACTTTTATTTTCAAACATCACATTTCGTCCACGTGTTTCTTTTTCAAAAGAAAAGTGACAAGAATATCTCATTTATTATTCATTTTGTCACACAACCTGTCCCATATTCGGCAACAAAGCGCTCAATAATTCTTAAAAAGAGGAGTTTCGTTGGAAACTTTTATAAGGAATGTATATTTCAGTTCGGATAGAACGATTTGTACCAAGAGTATATATTTACATAATGTATTCACTGCTGAATAATGATAATTATTGCACATTTTAACAATGATTAAACATATTATAAGTCATATATTTTATCCACTTGCTTTCATTCAAATTGTTTAATAGATTTGTAACAAAAAAATATTCAAAATAATTGTACGATAAATTGTTTTTAAATTTCCGTAAGGAATCAGACAACAATTTTTAAGATTTTGTTAAGCCAATAAGTATATATTGGTGTTTGTAGTTGCTCTGGTATACAGCAGAAGATATATCAATTTTTTCAACATGGCGCTCGTATCTCCAGTGGCGCAATTGGTTAGCGCACGGTACTTATAAGGCAGTAGCCGTGAGCAATGCCGGGGTTGTGAGTTCGAGCCTCACCTGGAGAAATTTTAAATTTACTTTATTTAATATAAGTAATGTTATATGTTATTATTGGTGTATTCTAGTACTTTATTCAGGAGTACAGTAATACCAACAGAAACATATAAAAGGGACATTCTGGATAGTCTTTTGATAATTTATTTTTATTCATGAATGTATGTTCATATAATACTTACATTATATGCTTTTCTGCAGAACTAGCATAAAATTAAGGCTTACAATTCAGATTCTAATATTAGTCTATTCAAAACCAGATCATGAAATGATCTTAAAACATTGCTCCAAAGCTGTACTCTCAATCAAATTTTAAGCATCGTTGCCAACCCTGTTTAAATTTATAAATGCGCTTGCTAAAACTATTCAAAATAATTTGCTATGCTACTTACAGACAATACTTACAAAATCTTCTTGTTCGTTCTTAGTTTATAAGTGTTAACTACATTTGGACATCGCCTGTATTTTGATTCAACGAATATTTTGATTTTACAAATACACTCTTTTCGCAATTACTTTGCTATATTGAAGTTTCACTGTAATATATGCCTAAAATTTGCAAATTGGAAACACTGAAAGATCCTTACTTGCCTCAGGTAATTCAGAAAATACTTTCTACATTACATAACAACAACGTTCATAGTTTAATATTGATTATGGACCCCCATATAAGCATGTGCCGCTAGCGTAATTCTAACTTACGCCAAAGTGCTAATACTTGTACTTAGTTAATACTTGATTGTTTACATTGAAGGTTTATTGTATAAAATACGTTCAAGGTTGTCATAATTTAATAGTTAAATTAGACAAAATATTGCAAGACATCGACCCCCCATTAATTTTTTCTTTACTTTATAAAATAAAAAACATTTACACACAGTATGATAAACCTTTTGCTGGTACTAATTTAAATTTAAAAATCTTGTACGAGCGTCAGCGAATTTGGGAAATATTTTTTTCTCAAGGTCTAAATTTTTTTTCGAAAAACAAAAGACACCTTGCACAACTAGAGCATAATATGTATCTGTAAAAAAAATTTCATCAAAATCGGTTGGATAGTCTAGGAGGACTGAGTGCAATAAAAAACCGTACGACCGAGCGAGCGAACGAGCGGACGACCGACATACATACGGACATATGTTGTAATAGTCATTTCCTGATCTAGGGGGTCTGTCCGGGATTTCTACGCAAACATTTTGGAAATCGAAAAATGCTACAGACATCGTACCGAACACTATAGCTCTTCGACAGGAGGTCGATAAGCTAAAAATGGATAGTATAAAGAAATTAACAATATAAATATAATTTTAAATATGAATTACTAGAATTTGTTCAGTGTCATTTGGGAAGAAAACCTTGAAATAGTAATAATCAAAATAAGTGATTATAATAGTAATATCGAGTAGAACAATTTTAAAATACTGGTTTTTTTGTGAAGGATCAGGAGGTCATGGAATAAAAATATCATGATTTTTCGTCAAATAAAAAAAAACAAATAATCGAAGCATACACTGCTATTCACAGGTTGATACTATCAGGACTGCTAAGAGCTACTAAATTTTTCTACTAAATTTGACACTGTTACTATGTGTATGTATATTTATAGCATTACTATAGCAACAGTATCAATTTTCGAAGAATAATATAGTAGCGACTTTAGTATCGACCTGTTAATAGTAGTAAAATGCCCGGTTTCCGCAGTCGAGATTCAAACCCCTTGCAATATCGAAGCGAAACATGGTTGCTTACCTGTCCGCGCATAACATTAATTCTACGGATTTAAGTTGAACCTCAACTGAGAAACCGGCCATTCAAATATTATTCTGAGGTCGATACTATCAGGACTGCTAAGAGTTACTAAATTTTCCTACTAAAAATCACACAGTTACTATAGCAATACTATACAAATACACAAGTTTCCACAGGCAAATATAATAGAGTAATGTAGTAGCAACGTTAGTCATCTGTTATAAAAATGTATTCAAAATTAATTTACTCCATACTAGTAACAAAAACCGAAAATCATTCCCAAATCCAAACCTGTTCATTCCATCCAAAGGTATAATAAAATCAACTACATTTCCTAGCAATCTTGCTGAATCGCATATGAGAAATGCTATCACTAGCATATAGCCGCTAGGTGGACATAACTTCCTAAAAAAATCGGTATATACGACCATATACGAGTATTTTTATCTGAAATGTCATATACCTTGAATTGTGCCAGTAATGTAATAAGATCACAGAAAAGTTCAGACTTTTTTTTCATTCCATTTTGTTTCGAGAAACGTCCCTTTTCATATGTCAACCGTCTATCATATTTTCTAAGTTAGGGTTCAATAAAGTTACAGCCCCAAAGGGAATTAAATTCATCATTGTCTTGCCCTTTGTCATTGAATATTGGAATCTTATAAGAGAATAATAGCTTTAGAACAAAACTGGAATATGTAAATATTCAATAAGATATCAATTTTTTAAACTGCATTGGAGTATACGTAATTAAATCTGGGTTTCTAAAAGTAGGTTCAACTTAAACTAGAATTAAAACGAACAATATCGAAGCGGAAGTACATTACTAACCTCTAAAATAACATAGATCGATTCAATATTGTTCTTTTTGATTCTAGATTTAAATTAAACCTCGTTCTAGAAACGCGACATAAGCGTATTAATTTGAAATGGATGTTAAATAATATTCTCTCTGCAAATAATGAAACAGATTTCTTTTGTATTCGTTATATTTCTTGTTATTTACTTTAATATGCAAGTTGAATATCAAAATAATTTAAATATGAATTATGCTGTATATGACATTTCCATTTAACTTTGCTTTCTGAGTCTTAAGCAATTTTCATATATTTCTATAAATTAAGTTCTTCTTCTTCTTCTTGTGTAGTCTGCATGGTCTGTTCTAGATTTTGCCACAGAATAAATTACATACATGCATATTTCATAATATTTGCTTGAAATTTTAGTACATTTTATCATACTGCCTTTCTGTGAACTAAAATTCCAATATCATTTTAAGAGACACAACATATTTTGTTTGTAGTTAATAAGAAAAGTTACGACATACGTACTGACTAAAAGCAATTAACTTCTAGAACATTAAACTTTTGTAACGAAATAAAGCTAAAACATCCTCCTACACACACACGAAACAAAATCTAATTAGCACTTGAAAAGCAGAAACCCTTTCATTCATCCTGCTTCAATGTAAACTTTCCTCTTCCGACGCCATATTTACCGGAAACGCACGAGTAACAACGAACACAGTTTATCAACAAATCGTCACTTTAGTTCCGTATCTTGTAGCATAAACTTTATATGTCAAAAGAAACTAGTACTAAAATGATTATCTGATTTAAAAGTGACACAAAATCATGGTCGCAAAATGAATGAAAAACAAAATGTCGTTAGTTGGGCAAGGGGTGGGGGTTGAATGTTGTCACGAACAAAAGAAGAAATGACATTACTAGAGACGCGTAACACTTCTTTTATTATTCACCCTGGGGAGATAACTTTTATCTTGGGAAAATTGATCTGGCTGTGTGCCTGGAATATTCGAGTAGCATTATCGGTGATTCGACCCAAGCTTTTAGCTTGAACGACACTTGAACTTGTGATGGGTCAACCCTATGCATAAAATGATGCCACCCTGCTCTCTCGTTCTGAAACCATTAAACCAGCCAGACTGCTAACACCGTTATGACGATAGTAGGCCATGTACAAGTTCTCTTTTGTTTTCTGCATTGCACGTGACAGATAATTTTTAGGTTATAGGGTTTTTTCAGTAATTTACAATTGAAGTATTTAGAATGGAATGTATTGCCTATATATATCTGGATAAAAAAGGTACATATTTATATAATTTCAGTACTGTTACTAAGTATAAATACAATCAGGGCATGTCTGTAAACTAAAATTTTAAGGAACTCGCGAAATGACAATGTACAATATCAATGATACCTAAATAGCTCTGAATATAAACTACTAGTTTTTATTTAAAAGGCTTATGTTTCTGATGTGTTATGTCTGCATATATCTGTTAAATGCACAATGATGGGGTATTTACTGTTTAAGAATATACTAATATTAATGCCAAAAATTATAGATATTTTAATGTAATACAAGGAGTTAAGGGCCCCGGAAAATATTTTGTCTAAGGCCCGAATACAAAGATATGCTCTGAATACAATGTGAGTAGAATAAAACATATTACTATGCAAGTTATATTTCATTCAAGACTGATTTAATTAAACTTGTGTTTGTTTGTGAAAATAAATTAATTGATGAATCTGTGTCAAGTTAGAAAATTACTTGTCAAAATATTGATTTGTCCGAAATCCATTGTGATATAATAATTTATGACATAATTTGTAACCAAAATAATCACAACACTACAATATGCAAAACCAGTTCTAGTTTAATATCATTCATGATTACGCTTCACAGTGTCAAATTTGTACATTTTTTCACATATAGATGTATCATATAAATTTTAACTGGATTTTTTGTACTGAATTATGAAAGATATACGAAGAATCTTTCATTGATATTGTTTGTTTTGATCCGCGGATTTAAGTTGAACCTCGACTGAGAAACCGGGCATGTGTATATTATAAAACAGTTGCAATTCTGCAGTACCATCATATTCAGTCACCCTGTATATATATATATATACGAGTATCTTGAGTGAAAATTATATTAACCTATTTGCAGATACAAATTTTTAATTATTACGACATACATTTTTAAATGAAAATAAAATCAATTTATTACGCTCCAGTTGTATGCTACGTATAAATTAATTAATTTCCGGTTGAAAAAACTAATTAACAACTAATTAATTTTAATACGCAATGCAATTGGCAGCTAAAAATAATACAAATATTTTAATTGCATTTAATTGCTTTCGCAGTTAAAAATGCATTGCGAGAAACTACGTTGATTTTTCATAATAATTAGCTGTTTAATAGTGCATAATATGCAGTATTTATGAATTATAGTATAATATGTGATATTTGTGTTTGAAGTTTCAAAATTAAACAAGTTAATTTATGTTCAAACTAGGTTTAATGTTGTCCCGTTTAAGATTTCATTATTTGCGCTTTTTCTGAGTACAGTCTATTCCGGTTAATCGGAACACATTTTGTCCCGATTAAGCGGCTATCCCAATTAACCGAAATCGCATAAAAATTACAGAATTAGTGTTTTTCAATACTTTATTTAATAAATTACACAAAAATAAAACAAGTCACAAAACTATACGTATACATACTTAAAAAAAATTATATACGTTCTACATAATAAAAAATAATATACATTCTGAAACAATAAATTATAAATTCTGAATGAAAAATAATGTTTAAACTTAAATTTAATTACGTATTCTGCACGAATTCGTGCAAAGTGTTCCGATTAAACGGAATATTGTGCCGAAAAAGCAAAGTAAATTTGTGTTATTTCCTCGAGTTTGTTTCTGTTCTTTAGGATTTGTCCCAAATAAGCGGCTGTCCCGATGTCGCACAGTTTTTATCAAATATGCAGTATGTTGTGAGCAAGGTCTCTCTCTGTGCAATTTTACTTAGCAGGTTCTAGATGGCATTACAGGTAAATTATTTAGACATTATAATGAATAGATAAGGTGTGACAAGGGTCATCTCAAGGGACTAAAGTATTACTGAACTGACACCGGTAAAGTCAGGTTACTTAATTTTGTTACTAGTACTAGTATGTTTATGAATAATATACTTATACACAGTTCTACTGGTATACACTGTTGGATTAACAGTTAATCATTAACCATTAAACAAAATAAACACATGCTTAGAGG
>JAGJTL010000106.1:113522-122038 GCA_022063505.1 Calosoma granatense | reverse complement strand
TGTTTTATGTTTATGTTGACATAACCCGTCTTCTTCAAATTTATTCTAAAACGATAGACGATTATGTTAAGGCAAAATGTTCTTGCGTTCGAAGGATGATAGATTTTATTATGTACAAAGAGACTAATTTTTCCAATAATTTCATGTGCCAGATAGCAAGTGTTGAGCCGCGGAGATATTCTGTCTTAAAGTCATTGACATTTCAAAGTGTCTAGAGTTCTATGGATACGTTATAAAAATTGTTTTTATAGTATGTTAAAAATAATTGCACATTGACTTGGCTTCATAATGAGCAGTCCCCACCGATCACTGCGCGGGATGTTTTGCTACTTGTACATCCGGGGTGGTACTATAAAAATTTTAAAGAATAATGTACCGATTAGCAATGTATTTACAACAAACATTTTGAATATTGAAAATTGAAACATTTAAATACGGCTCAATACTTTAACCCTTGTAAGCCGTTTAAGAAACCGCTTGCTAAAAAATAACATATATAGTTCACAAACATGTTGATTCTCGAATCCTAGTGTTAAATATGTATATGAAAGGTACTAATAAAAGAAAGAAATACTGTTTGCATTTTAACGCACAAAAACATTTTGCAATGTACCCAAACTGTACAAAAGTAAAATCAACATTGTGCGAAGCGTGGCGTAGGAAAAAAATCGACCCGTACATCCGCTCACTGGTGTAAGATGAAGTTTCATCTGGGGAAGATGTGACATTTTCCTTAACAAGGAAAGGCCCGTAGTCTCTTTATTTATATAATGGAATTCAGGTCACATTTATCAATGGACTGTGAATGAAGAAAACAGTTTATCTAGATGTCCTCTGTCACAACAGGTAAAAGTGTATGTGTGTGTGCTGTCCTGAATAAGATTCGTGTTATACAGTGTGTTACATTGAATTTCAACAACGAAAAAACACGTTCAGTTAGTCTTATAACATCTAAACATATTATAAACACAAACGTAATGTTTAACTAACAAATCCTAAACGTTTTTTGATACAATATATGCATATATTTGTGAATAATTTGAAAGATAACTTAGCAAAATAGCATATAAATTTAAAATATATTTCTTAATTATGATTCTGTAAAATTTTAAAATAGCGTGGTGTTGTTGTAACCTAAATAAATATTAAACTATTTAAATATACCCTAAGGTTTTTTTTGAGTATTAGTCGAGGAAAATTATATTTTATTAACAATTAATTAACAGTATTCAGGAGAATTTAATTTTTTAATAGTTCTTATAAAACTTTACAATAGGAAAAGTAATTTTTACTTATGTTGTTACTTATATTGCTTATGTATGCACGTTGTTATATATGTCAGGTTGGCCGAGCGGTCTAAGGCGCCAGATTTAAGCTCTGGTTCCCAAACGGGAGCGTGGGTTCGAACCCCACACCTGACAGTCAAAAACTTTTCTTATGGCTTTTTTAATTTCGCAAATATTTTTTTGGTAATTATAAATTATTAAATAACTAGTATATTTAAGAAAATATGATTAATTTTGCAGAATATACTATTCATTACACTAAGTGATTTTACTGTACATATATACAATATTTACTTAATACTAATTAAACTTAAAACTTACATATAAATTTAAAAACAAGACTATTCAAATGTGGTTTTCATGTATTACACAGTTATGAAAATAATTTATATTTCCTGTTAATTTAATTAGCCAATTGCTGGAAAAACGCATGAAGGTCACGCGTTGTTAATAAGCCTCTTTAGCTCAGTGGCAGAGCACTGGTCTTGTAAACCAGGGGTCGTGAGTTCAATCCTCACAGGAGGCAATCAAATTTTTTTATGTATTTAAAAATACTACAAACATAGAAATGTTACCAAACTTTCCAAAAAAACTTGTAATGAAATTTATTTTTCTTGATTTTTACATATATTTTTCGAATTGGACCTGGCGTAACTAGAATATAGCGTACAATTTCCCAAACTGACATTATATTTTAAAACTCAAACGGACATAAGGTTTAAAACAAACAAACTGATATTTCTTGTAACAGTGTAACAAAAATTGGCTCAAGTACTAATGCATCAGTATTTCAATGTATAATTGTGTTTGAATTCAGCTGTAAATTTTTGAACAAAGACAACGTAGTCTACAATGATTTAGTCATAATTTTTTACTAATATAAACATCACTGTTCCCGTTTATTAAACATGGCTACCGAATTCTTCCTTTTTTAAAAAAACAACTGCTTGTTCAATGTAAATAGAAATACTTATAACTGGCCCATTAGCTCAGTTGGTTAGAGCGTCGTGCTAATAACGCGAAGGTCGCGGGTTCGATCCCCTCATGGGCCAATCAAATTTTATCGGTACAAAAATATGTTTGTGTTTGTTTACAACGAGTTTCAATGAAAGATTAAGATTTCGCAGAGCTAATACATATGAATGAACGCCCTAACCGAGCCCCTAAACACACTCAACGAATAAGAGAGTGCAATGCAAAATGTTAAATTAGTAGAAAAATAGTAATTTTAACATTGGAATAATCGAGAAAATTAATTAATAAAAAATTACCTTTAGAAACCAACTTAATTTAAGAAAATAACCTTCATAGTATTAAATATTAAAATCAAATTTTAACTGAACATAATTTTAAATAGTAACCATACGACTTTCTTATACACTTGTATATCAAAACTTAATTCAAATTGTTTGTAATTTTAGTTGACACACACACGCAAGTGTCTGAACATTTCAGTTCATATTACTTTCTGATACGCAGTATTTTCATATCTTCAGCAATTTTACCCCTGTTATCCGTTTAAGAAACCGCTTGCTGTGCGGGGTCTTCAGGAGCCATGTGCAATTATTTTGAAACATTCTATAGCACGTTTCTCACCGAAATGTGTTACTTCGAGAATCCAGTGTTAATATAATTTGCAATGGAAAAATAGAAAATAATTTTAACATTTTTCTGAAATATTAATAATTAGCTGTGAAGGAAAAACCATGTCGATACCACAAAACAGTACACAGCCCAATACTTTTACCCCTGTAATTCGCTTAAGAAACCGCTATTTTGTAGGATTCAGATAAATATGGAAATAGAAAAAACTATATAATGGATTATACAGCATTACCCTCGGCATTACCTTAGGAATTACTACAGGAATTATTCGCTCTTTATATATTTTATCAAATTTGTTTTACTATTAATCATGCAGCTTTATTAAAACGTATGCCTCCTGTGAGGTTTGAACTCACGACCCCTGGTTTACGAGACCAGTGCTCTACCACTGAGCTAAAGAGGCAATTGTATAAACATAAATTAAACACTGTGTCACATTATACTTGTTATTAACTAATTCTTACATATAATGAAATACAGACGATTCTTTATTTAACTTAACTATTTGTTATATACAGTGAAATACAGACGATTAAGCGGCTGGTGCAGTTCCACAAAAAATTACAAAATTATTGTTTTTAATATCTTATTTAATAAGTTGCACACAAATAAAACAAGTCACAAAACTATACATACACATATTAAAAAACTATATACGTACTACATAATAAAAAATAATATACATTCTGAAATAATAAATTACGAACTCTGAAAGAAAAATAATGTTCAAACTGTCTAATTATGTGTTCTGCAAGACTTCGTTCCAAGTGTCCCGATTAAACGGAATATTGTCCCGAAAAAACAAAGTATATTTGTGTTATTTCGTCGGTTTGGTTTCCATTCTTTAGGATTTGTCCCAAATAAGTGGCTGTCCCGATTAACCGGTGTCCCTAATAAGCGGAATCCACTGTATTTCTATATCAAAATATTAATGAACCGAGAAATAATGTTGGTTTGGTGAGATGTTAAAACATACATCTATTGGTTGCTAGAGCTGAGATATAAAATATCTTATAGAAAGTTTGCGATAAAACAGCTTTTACTCTATTTTATAATGAAAGTAATTAGTTTTTCCTCAATTAGCACAATATACTGAAAGCTTCCACTAATTTTGTCATACATTTTGACAAAATTACGAACGCTGGCTGAGCGGATCTTTCAAAAAAGAACTACCCCTATCAAATCAATTCACTCAAGTTCATTTTTAATCGGGCTCCCCACAGTTTGAATGCCAGACTGATCAGTTCACAGATGTAAATATCACAGCGGCTTATCATATTCAGTGTGCAGTACCCTACATTCCATAACCAAACAGTTGGTTCAAAAATTAAAATAGAAACACATACTCTTCGCTACAATACAGTACACGAATTCATGTACCTATGGTTTAGAAAAAGATTTTATTGTTTATTACCCTTTGAACGGGGTATTGTAAATGATAAGTACACTCAACATAGCAAGTTTTGTAAGGGACATCGGTGACATCTAACGTGTCAGAAAAATTAAACGAGCGATCCTGGGGCTTTAAAGCATATAATGAGTGAAAATTTACTACTTATAGATCATCCTCCTTGAATATTGTGTTCTAAATGCAAAAAACCTATATTATTTATATAATATAATTGTAGAAATAATGGGGTATATCTCTAGATGAATTTTTTGTCAAATTATTTCTTATATAAATTGTTTAAAATAGTCCTGGGTTGGCTGCGAGTCTGTAAAGAAAATGGTGGCTTGAAATTGTTTAAAATATGCTGAGATGGCATTATATTGTATACTGTTATAATAAAACTCATATATTGTATTTCTAATTTTTTGAGTTTTCTTATAATGCTATGATTATTTTTCTATAAATTTGTTAATACTTAGTGGTATATGTAGTACATACAGTGGAACCTCGCTTAAGGAGCACCTCTCATAACGAGTAATTCGCATAATGAGCAAAACAAATTGTAAACTCGATTCGCTTAACGAGCGATGTTTCGCATAAAAAGTGACGAGGAGAGCGAAAATCCCGGATTGTGCGCCTGCTACATCAGTCTGTGTTTAGCAATCGTTGTGCTAGCATGTTGTTTCGTTTAACGAGTATTTCGCGTTACGAATAAGATTCTGGAACGAATTACGCTCGTTAAGCGAGGTTCCCCTGTATTTCGTTTTCTAAGAAGCAACATTTAAAACTTTAAAATCTAATTGAACATATCCTAACTCCATTTTCAGTTTCATTTACAGTATTTAACTATATTAATAATAATTCAACATTTTGTAATATGTGAAAATGCAAATATGTATAAAATCGAAATTCCCCGCAGCCGGTAGGATTCGAACCTACGCTCCCAGAGGGAATCTGATTTCAAGTCAGACGCCTTAACCACTCGGCCACGACTGCGATGTGCAACGAAATATTAGGACGCCTTTTGACAGTTTCTAGAATAAAATACAACTATGAAAGGAAACGACAAACAATGAAAATACAAAATAATTATGGCAACGCACCACATGCGTGTATAAATGTTTGTAACATAAAATGCGGGCTTGCTGAAGGACATTAGCTGTTGTGTTTCTTCATTTCGATGTATCGTAATGTGTTATGAAATCTATATGTCGTAGTCTCATTGTGAAATACGTCGTTTCATGATCAGCCGAAGCCGAGCTAGGTAGATCATGAATTAGGTTAGAATCATCATTGTACACAATCGGGCTAGGCTTTTAATGATATGTCACTAGGGTAAGGTAGGATATTATATTCGTTATGGGGATGGTGGGGTAAGGGTAGGGTGTGTGGTGTAAAAAACACATATATAATGTCACTAGGGTAGGGTAGGACATGATAATCGTCGATATTCGTGATGAGAAAGTTTCATTACACTCTATGCCGGTGGTACATGAAATGCCTCGGCTGATCATGAGACGACGTATTTCACAATGAGACTACGACATATACACATATGTACATATTTATCATTATTTTTATAAAGGTTTTTTTTGAAAATATATGATGTGTTCATCTTACACCTTTTAACAAATATATAACAAAATTAGTTATATTAAACATTAAAAACGTATACAAAATCTGGAACTATACACAAATTCGAAATTATATGTTATGATTGTAAATTAGGGAACGATTAAATCGAAATGGTATAAAATATCTGTTATAATGAAACTCACATCTGGTCCGTAATGCACATAATTAAACCTATTAATTAAGAAACAGGACCGGCGTAAGGCATGTACGAATGGTTCGCTTGATCCAAAGCTTTGAAAAGCTCCGCGCTCAGAGGTAAGACATACTAATATGTGCCGTGTCACGTTCATCATATATATTTTGTCTCACATTTTATAACAATTTTATTACATTATATGTCAGGTTGGCCGAGTGGTCTAAGGCGCCAGATTTAAGCTCTGGTTCCCTAACGGGAGCGTGGGTTCGAACCCCACACCTGACACTATTTTAAACTAAACTGGCCAAAAACTTAAACCTCCTATTGTGACATATTCTTTCTCAGATATATGGTTTTATAATTTACATTTGCAGAACTTTCTTTCAATTGTAAATATCTGATTTCTCTGCTCTATAGCTCATTTTTTAATGAAGAGGAGCGTTTCAAAATTCACGCGCTAAAAAGCAGCCCTGTGATTGGCTACTCACAGGTCGGTTTTACACCGCTCTAATAACAATTCGAACGACCTACTATATCTAACGTAAATAACTTGTTCTTTTTATTACAAAAAAATTATTTAGAAAAAATTTAAATATGTTTGCCTAAAGAACATAAGTTGTTTTTCTAAATGCATACATATTTGGGGTTTGTATATTGAAATTCAGTACCATTCAAATCTGCCGCCAATTAAATATCCCGCTAACATTTTCTATTGTAAACTAGACTTTTGTAGTTTCTCCTCATCATTAAAAAATGAACAATAGTATTTTTAGGCGTACACTATTCGCTTTATGTTGGTTTATTTCGAATATTGTCTGTTGTGAAAGTATATTTACTAATCTTAATTATTTGAGCCTTTTAGATCGCATGCTACAATTTATACACATTTTACAATCTTACAAATATTCCGTTTCCACAAAAAAAAGATGTTGCTGATAATCAAATAAAACATATTTCGCAGCCGGTAGGATTCGAACCTACGCTCCCAGAGGGAATCTGATTTCGAGTCAGACGCCTTAACCACTCGGCCACGACTGCTCACTGATAACAATGGTAATTAATTTGAACAATTATTACACATAGATATAAATGTGAATCTTTCAATACATTTGTTTACTAATATTATACATTTTCATATTATTTCCAAGTTAGAATTCAAAGAGCGAATATTGATCGTCACTTTGAAAGGCGCAAACTTTTTAGTTGAGATATTATTACATAAAAAACTGAATGATTTTCTATTTTCTACATATGATATTTATTATATATGTTGAAAAGTTAGAAATGTAAGTTGGATTGTATAAGAAAACTATTAGGTTGATGTATAAATTCCTAGCGTTTTTGGATTCCAAGGCAAGAATGGTTGGAAACGAATTTGCTATTTGATATTTCGAGAATCAATTGATTTTAGATTTATTCCCGAAATCGAGATTCGCGTTGTGTTTCATCCAAGCAACTGTTCTTTGATTCTCGAATTAAACTACGTCTTTGCAACTTTGTCATAAATGTGTCTCTTTTTCAGTCTGCAGAAATTATAGTTGCATATCAGAGTAACATTTCACCACTTTCGCTATAGGGAGTTTGCATTACGTATTTTAATATTATAAATTCGTTTATAATTACATATTTAAACATCAGTAGTGCAGTCAGTCATAAAACTTATTCATTTAATGGAAAATTTGGATTGGACCTTATGCTGGGTTTCATGATATTCAAAAAATTGGTATATTCTTGTAAGTTGCTAGCTCACACCATGACAGTACCTATAGTTTTTTGTGGAATGCGAACCACATGTATGGCAATGTTCCCCGGGCGGGAATCAAACCCGCGCTTGTTTATATAGCCATGTTGCCATGGTTATTTCTTCGGTTTTGCAGGCATACGCCTATATCCCTGCGACCACACTTAAGTATACTTAATAGTAAGGACTAATACTAATGCAATCTGGACATATTATAATGTTAGTATTCTTGAATATTATTTTAGTTCCAGAATTTCCTGGAACATAACTTATCTACTTATTTGATATTTGTCAATTCTTGTTCAATGTTGAAATGTGTATAGTTTTTATTTTCGATAAATAGAACGGATCGTTTTTATATTAATGCTCGGAACCGCAACCGAATAGTTTTGGAATCGGTTCTAAAAAGATTCGGGAACCCAAATATTTCAATTTTCGGGTTATCCGAATCTTGATTCCAAAAAGGAATATTCGGTTCCAAGATCCAAAGAATTGATTCTTTCAAAAGAAAACCTCAGCCGAAATTAAGAATTTTTCTAAAAAAGAATCAAGCGAAATTTTAAATTTTTCCTACAAAATAAAGCTCGACCAAAATGTTAGATATTCGAATCCAAGTATCAGATATTCGGTTCGTGGAATCGGGTATTCGGTTCGTGGAAGTTCGGTTCCAGAATCTCGGTTATTCGGGTACCCGACTACTTTCAGAACCGGATTCCCAAATTC
>JAGJTL010000106.1:73285-94320 GCA_022063505.1 Calosoma granatense | reverse complement strand
AAATCTTTGTAATATTGTAATAAATATAATATCTATTTTAAATAGCATTACTATAATATGCAAATGCATATTGTTTTTTTAAATGACTTCTCAACAATACAATTTTATAAACGATGTAATATAAAATTCAATTTGTTATTTACAATATAATTATTACAACTTTTCAACAACTTTTTCAAATAAATTTTTCCTCTAAAATTCACTGGGAAAAAATTATTCGCACATAAAAAAATTAACCCGTAAAATGTTCAGTTTTTTTTATGGGCACCCTGTATAGGGAAAAAACAAAAACTAAATCATATAAATTTTTCTCGTACATGGAAAAAATAATATCAGACTTACTATGCAATACGTTTGTTCAAAATTCGGGCATTCCTTCAACTGCATATGCGTATAGTTGATGCACGGTGTTATGGAACCAACTCCATCGTTATATTGCCCGCACTGGAAACACTGCAGACCCAGAGCAACCACGGAGCAACACAACACAACAATAAAACAAGTGAAATACACAGACATTATTTACGGAATTATAATAGGTCAAAATAAATGAATTCCGAATTAAACAAACGTCCAATCACAGCACAATCACGAGGTTGTTCTATTTTGTTTCTCGTTAAATAACACACCAATAAATACGATGAATTCTGTTGCGAATTATGACAGAGAAACACGCCCGTACGAGTCGGAAGCTTACGCCAAACTGACGCGCTCGTGAGCGAACGAGAAAACACGAACGCAAAAGCTTGCGTAAACTCCAACAATCACAATCCTAAACTCGAATACAAGGATTTGAGAGAAAAACTACAGTGTAATCTACCTATAACCACTCTGTTATAATGTACCGTTTTTTAAAGTCCCAGTTCAAACACGTGTAAAAACCTCGGTTAAAATGAACTCGGTTATAATAAACTTTCGCCTGTAATGAACCAAAATTCGTTATTTTGTCCATTATAAGCGGAGCGATTAGGGACTTTCCCGATAATTATAACACTAAACAAAATCAAACTTATTCTACATTAAGATTATATAGGCAAACCGTGAAATCAAACAAAATGTATGTATGTATGCATGTATGTATGTGTTTATGTGTGGCAGTATGTTTATGGTCTCAAAAACGAATACAAATAGAATAATGAAACTTCGTATTTAAAAGTTTCTTAAATTGGCAAAGAGCTGATTAGATTTTAGGTACAATTACAAAACCGGAAGAGGAAGTTTACTGAACACAAATATTGTAAATTTCAAATTATTTAAAAAACGAAAAGTAATAGGTAAAAATTTTTCAAATAAAAGTTGTACCGAATATTATTTTGAAGAAAAAATGTTCTATATATTCTTCGTCTATCTCTGTTCAGTTTTTAGTTATTTTTTGTGTGATATCAATTGATATTAACATTGACAGTAGTAGTTTATTTATAGATAAATATATTGCGTCTTTATTATTACATTTTGTACAGCGTGATTTCAATTATTCGATTTCTGAATTTCTTGACAGTTGTTGAAGTTGTAAGCCCCTTAAACTTGCTGCGATACTTCCCTCTTATACATAAATGTATTGCTGGTTGCGTAACACTTTAGAAGCGTCCTTCATAAAAATATTTGATTTGCTTGCTCCGTATACCTACAAATATTGTAACAAATGTAAAACTAATAGATCAATCATAAAACTTAATAAAACTACCTAAACATTATCGTATAGAATCATATTTATAATATACATCAGTCAAATAATAGAACATACATAGTAATTCTTTATGTATAAATATATTATGCAGTCAGTATGTGACGAATGATTTTGAAAAATAAAGGACCCATTAATAGGAAAGGTGTGACGTTATATATGTGAATTATTTATGTTTTATCTTCTTTGACTCTTTTTCAGTTAATGGATTAAAAAAATCTGCTTGCATTAACCAATAAATTCAGCAATATTGACAAATATTTTGTTGGAAACACAACCAATATTTATAAAGCAATTTGGTTTTCAAATTCATTTAATATACCAAGATTACGTGGTATGTACATGACAAACAACATAGTCTAATAAATACTGTAGCAGATGAAACATTTCATAATTTTAAGTAATATATTAAATGTTTATTTAATTTGTAAAACAAAATTGTATTGCCGCACAGATAAATGTCACTTACCTGTATAATATCTGAAATATCATGGAACATTATTTCGAATAACTGTAAGTCATAATGTTACCAGGCAACCAAACTAACATTTTTGTATAACGGGTCAACTGCACTGCGCAGGGGAACAAATGACACATTGAAATGTGTGTATCTATTACAACAATATTAGTATGTGGTGGGGATGTGTTTCGAAGCAGTGAGAATATGAACAAATGAGAAAGGGGAACAACTGCGAAAAGGAATAAAGTGAGTCACACACTATAACAATATATATATGTGATTATTTATTAAACTAGTAGATTAATATTAGAGAAAAGATGCCATCTGTACAAAATAGTCAAAACTACACATATTAGCAATAAATTTAGTTACCTAGATGCACTTATAGTGTATATTATTTATTTATTTGATTATTTATTATAGACAATGTATTATTAGAGATTAATTTTAGAATCTATTTGACTACAGGCATATTCTAGGATTACTTTTATTTCATATAAGGACACTATATTATACGAATACTAATGACAGATACAAGTATTTAGTTGTTTTATATTTATTTTATTTTGAATACACAGTGTGTGTCACAGCTGTGACAAGATTGCCAATCAGCCTTACTGAGTGATATATTTTCCAACTGACTGTTACAAACTTTACTTTGAATCAAAAACAACGCTTATAATATCCACAGAAGATAGGTATTTAAACTGTTTCGTGGAATGTTGTGCGTAATCTTGCATGAATTCTACACTACGTTATCAGGATGTTCCTGCTAGCAGTGCTCCAGGAGTTCTGTCTGGATGCTTGTCCACTCACACTGACGGGATTCGATTACTGGGCGCAGTACACATTTCAAGAACATTGTTTTTTTTTATGCCATTTTAAGTTACATCACAAAACGCCGTTTTAAGACAAGATACACACATAGAACGCGTTTTGGAGCTAAAATGCAAAAAATTTTGTGAATAAATACAGATTTCAAGTAAAATTCAATGTTCTTTTTTAATTTTATACCGTTTTAAACGAAACAACACACATAAAACGCGTTTTATAAAAGACACTTTATTTGCAACGTTCTTTTTCTCGGTATCTGCACGGGAATGTCATCAGTTTGGCCAGTTTTTCGTACACCTCAATCTAAGAGTTGTTCTTCTGATGGCAAACACTGACTGCACAATCACAGTTCTCGCATATCAACTTCTGCAAAATTTCACTACGGACTGTGAATGTTTGTAACTTTGTTGCGACGCACAACTGTAAAACATTGAAACGAATTAGGTTACTTTATGCGGTTTTGTTTCACATGCTTCCTGAGATAACGCGGCATGTACAGTGACTAAACACAAATAACCTATAATATATAATAATACAGCAACAGAAAATGTGCAGCTAAATATTGTTCTTAAGTTAAACACTAATTAAACTTACACTTTTTCCTTTTACTGGCATTGAACAGTTCTCTGTGTACATATCAATGTAGAAATGTTTGCTGCGTGAAAATATAAAACAAAATGACACCTACCGCAGTATCATATATAGTTCACAGTTTTACCACGAGATGTCAACAGCTGTTTGATTTATGCAACGTTTGTCTGGTTCTAATAGATGGAGTTTGAAAAATACAAATTTCCCTAGACAGTATGCATAAAACCGTTGATATATTTTCTGTAGTGTTGATATTCATTTGACAACTGTAACTGTACCTGTTTTATATAGACAATCTTGCTAGAAATTGGAACCGAATAGTTCCGAACCGGTTCTAGAAAGATTCGGGTACTTAAATACTTCAATTATCGGTTATCCGAATCCTGGTTCCAAAAACAATTATACGGTTTCGAGATCCAAAGAACCGATACAACTAGCAGTTCAATATATCGTAATGATTCAGAGAGTTTTGTGTTTCGTTATAAATATGTACAATAGTGTACAATACTTATACATACAATGTACATAGTGTCAAAGAATTATTTGTGATTGGTCTTCGATTTTGTTAATGTTAATTTTTGTATTTATTTTGCGATATGTGCGTCAAAGTTCATATAAAAATTTTAAAATTTTCATATAATAGCTGGATATAAAATTGCTAAATTAACAAATATAACAAACAACTAATAACAATAAGGCAACTAAAATATTTCGATTTGTAGCAATTGTTCTTTCAATTTAAACATTCATCCGTTAATATTTTGAAAACATGCATTCCAAGTAAACAAATACATTTAACCTAGAAATATGTCACAGTTTCGCAAAGTACAGGAAACCTACGAATTTTTATGCGTTCCCAAAACATTTTCCACGCAAAAATAGGCCTAAAATATATACAAGCAACGGGTTAAAATGAAATAAATATGATTATAAAAACAAAAATAAATCTCAAATTGTTTAGATATTTTATTCAATCTTAACAGTATAAACAGAACAAAGCCATGTAAGTGAATTAAATACAAAATTGTGCTACTAGAGACATATTTTTATCATATACAATATTTATGTAAGATTTTACAGATTAAAATTTAACAAATATTTTTTTAGTATATTTGCAAATACATATACATGGCCGATCGGATTCAATATTCGTATATTTAAAAAAATACAATTTTTAACTGATAAAAAAAATTGCAAGTTAAACTCAAGGATACTATAGTTGTATTCTATTTTACATAACCTTCATTCTTGTAATTGCAAAGTTTTAGTTCCCTTGACGTGCTGATAATAAAGTCCTGTTTATTGATAGAGTCAACTTCGAATTTCTATTTCAAAACTATATAATATAGTACAGTAGCGTTGAGACAAACTACTGGTTTAATATCAACAGTATATGAATGCCAGGACAGCTATATTTCCTATAATTGTATTTGGATATTTCATTGGTTCTGAATTTTTGCAATGAATTATTATACTCGCTTCATTACTTGTTAGCAAAAGAAAATATTATTGAATTAAGACTAGTACTATAGATTTAAAAAACGGAAAAGTGCATTTTAATTTGTTGTAATTTATACTACAATTTGTACATAAATATCTTACCCATTGTAGTTTACTTACAAAATATGTATTTTATATAATGACACTGGTTAAAAAACAGAATTATTGGTTATATTTCTCATTTAAGAACATAGCATTGCACAAAAATGCATTGTGATATGTTAGAAGTACATTCATCATATATCATCTTGCAATAATGCATTAATTTCATACATATTAATGATAATTTATACTTAAACATAACTATGTTTTAAATAAACCTAACAATGTAGAAAGTACAGAACTATAATGTGTGTTGGAATATCAATTTAATATCTACTAATATTATTAACACTAATTCGCGGATTCACATGCATCGATCCAATCATTATAAACATCTACTGGCTCTGATAAGAAATTTATTGTCGTTTGAAAATCTTCTAAACACACTCGACATGTTATCCTAGCTGTATTTCGTCCTTTATCCCTGAAAATCAAAAAAAAATATCTAATTTTATACAATAATAAAGATATTCTATATAGCTACTAGCGATATTGGCATAATTTCTAAAAGATATGGGCGTATGTTACACAATTGTTATTATTTATTCATATAGGTTACGAAAAATCAATGAAATTATACATTTTAAACGTATTTGTGGAAACATTCTTAAGGCATTGATCATACTCGCACTAAAATGATTAGCTGAGGCATTTATTTATAAATACATATACTAATTACTACAAACAAATATACACGCAACATTAATTCACCCATTATTAATATGCATACATTACAAATTCATTTTATGTTTAATGTCTACATCTCAAATCTGAATAATGTCAATTAACTTACATTTTTACATCACAAGATTTTTCGTGGTTACAAAACGGACAATTAAATTGTTGATCTAATGGTTCAATAGCTTTTCTTTTCGTTGGCGCTTTCCTTTTAGACTTGCGACGACCCATTTTCTATGTGTAAAGAAGTAATAAATTTATATATTCGTAATAAATCAATATTATTAAACTAATAAGCACTTTAGCAACAAAATCACTTGGTTATTTTATTCTGGCGTCTGTTGACAACTTGCACTTCTTAATATGAATAATAGATGGTGCAGCAGGGTGTAGCCAAATTAAAAAATACATATTTCCATTAATTTCTAGAATATAATTTTATATTTACCTATACATTTTAACATAAATTAAAATCAAAAATATCCTTAAATTAAAATTAAATGTAAAAACAGTTACAAGTTTATGTAATTAATATTTTCCTACATGTTGCTAATGTCACATAACATGAATATCATTGAAATGTCAGTTGCACGTGTAAAGTGACAACAGAGAAGGTTATATTAGATTGTATTACGTTAAAATAATTTGAAATACGTATAGATTTAATTAGATAATCTAAAATGAGCTCGCAGAAAGGAAATATTTCACGTCAAAGACCGCAAAAACATCAGAATCGGGTAGCATTCAAAAATACGCTACATGACACTAGTCTACGAACTAAGCAAATAAATAATTTGCAAGTTTCAAATGTTTGTGTCCGCTGTAAGGAAGTAATTGAATGGAAAATAAAATATAAAAAGTATAAACCACTTACACAAATGAAGACATGTGTAAAGTAAGTAGAATTATTCACTTGTTTAATAGTTATATAGTTTGCGTAATTTTTTAATAGGTGTTCTCAAAAAACAGTCCGTCATGCGTACCACGTTATGTGTGGTAATTGTGCAAAAGCTGAAAATAGATGTGCAAAATGTTGTAAATCAGATACTGAAATTGTCACAGCAACTACTGAATCGGAAGAGGCTGAATTAACTAGAGAAATGAAAACATTGTTAAAATCCTTATCAGAGAGAAAACGGCGTTCATTTCTGCGGTATATGTCGAAGAAACCTGAAACAAATGATAAAGAATGCAGTAAAGAAGATCGTGAAAATGAATTAATGGATAAATTAAAGTGCATTTCATTGGAAAATGAAGATGACTTTGATATAAGTGATGAAGATTTTGGTGATAGTGATTAATAAGTGTCAAAAAGTGAAATAACGGTTAATGAAATTTTGTTTTGGTGTATATATACAGGGCTATTTTTCTGATAGAATTTAGAGAAATAGTTCCTAAATCTTTTTTCAAAATGACATAAAAAGGAATGTAGTTTTCTGAATTATTTTATAATTATATGAAAAAAATTGTTACCACTTTAAATACTTCTTTTTTCATATATGATTTGTCTCCTACCTTTTTCAATACAAAAACAACCTTGTCTACATATATTGCTGAACTGTAAATTTGTAGAAAAATTCATAAAATTTATTTAAAACCAGATTCATATTACATTAGCACCTGTTTCATCTTAGTATCTTCATATAAATGTAGTAGAAATTTAATTTTATTAAGAATATTGCCGATGAACTGCTAATATAATAGAAATTTAACACAAAATATCATTTTTTTTTACAATATTAGGAAAATATATTTTTCAATCAGAGTTGGATGTGAGTCTTTTCTCAAACAGTCTGGTGACTACTGATCTAATGTTCATTTGTGTAAATTACAAATACAGAAAAACAGAGAATATTGTTTAGCGTTATACTAGGTAAAGTATCTCGATTTGAGTATTTTTAAACAATATTATAAAACAAAAAATGACTATTTTCAAATTATATTTATTTATCGCACAAATTAATCGTTGAACACAGGAGTATGTTGAGAATTAAAACTATTTAAACAATATACATATTGAAGTATTCTGTTTTATACTAACAATATTTGTAGGTTATACTATCTGTACATCATCACAAGTTTTGACAATTGTTTGTCTCAATCAGTGGCTGCCGATACAATCTGTTGTTTGTAATATTGCTCTTACTAATAATATTTGTAGGTTATATTATCATCCCAAATGTTGACAAGTATGTTTATCCGAACCAATGGCTGCTCATTTAATCTTTTTTTTTATAATGTTGTTCTTATACTAACAATATTTGTAGGTTATGTTATGAAATAATAATATTTCTAAGTTATACAAAGTGATTCAGAATGATTCTAGTGTGCCGCTTTATAGCAATAGTGAATTTGCCGCTTCACTATAGTAATGATTTGAAACAGACACAATGCATAGGCGTTTCATAACATTATAACCTAAAAGATTCATAAAAATATTGTTTAGAAATCCAAGAAAATATTACTTACGTCATTACTAAACGCAGATAAATATATTAGTGTTAAATAGGAATGATTGTATGTACCAAGAAAATATGGAAAAAAGTAAAACGAAACAGAAAACAAACAACGGCAAAAACCGACGAGACGCCACTGAATGCTCGGCCGGTAACATTGGTAAATGTCGATAAATAACTACAAAATTGATCTTATTTTTATTCGGTGGAAGATAGTTTTGACTACAATGCGAACATTGCTTGGTGTCGTCGAGCGACAATCATTCTGGATCACTCTGTATTATTATCACAACGGCTGACAAGTATGTTTAACCGAACCAATGGCTGCCCATGCATTCTCTTGTCCATTCCGTTTGGCATACCCAGCACCAATGGAATTCACAGCCAGCTCTCGTACATACCATATGCATACAACCACCTACAACATTGAAAGTGTTGCTTTAAAACTACCAACATCTAGTTAAAATATATCCAAACTGACAGTTTTACAACTAAATAAGAATAAAATATGTAGTGTGTGTATTTATAAACATACCGGGTGTTGCAAGAAAAAACCGAACATAGTATTTTACGGGTTATTTTTTAAATGTACAAATAATTTCAAGAGATAGAAAGTTGGTGAAATGAGTAAAATTGTACCATTTTTACCATTAATTACAAAACTGTATTCAAAAATACAAAAGAGCATCGCGATTTTTGTGTAATGACAGTTTGAAAATTTTTTGAATTGAATAGTATATACAAATTATCACTATTTCAAAGCTGTTTTTAGCTGCATTATAAAAAGTCATTATTATTTTGTTTGAAAAATTAACAATAACTGAAAAATAATATATACAATGTGGTGTATAAGAAAGTCAAAAACATACCGTCGAAATAATATATACTGTGATGTATAAGAAAGTCAAAAACATACCGTCTCGTTCAGTTGGAGTGCGGCATTTTGGGCAAGGTTTTGTTGAAACTTTTATGGTAACTTTGGACGCCTCATCCCATCTGGCTCTGGAGGCACGTGCCGGATCTACACTGTAAATAGACTGTTGATGTAATTCCGATGTGTCTGAAGTTAGACATTCACCGATGTGGTAACCTTGCAGACAGTTCCTACAAAATGCAAACTAACCACAAATTATAACCGATTATTCTACACACAGACAGACAGTACGAATATTACATACTCCACATCCATTTATGCATTGTATTCTTGTACATTCTGGATCTGCTATTATTCCCATACCGCACCCGGGTTGCGGACATAACACACCACCTGCTTGTAAGACATATTCTTCTGTTGCAAACCTTTGGTACTGCGAGTACTGCAATAATCAATGCAAATAATTCAGTACTATGTAACATGCTGTCAAAATTCAAATTAACGTTGAATGTTGTCAAGATATATGCTGAAGGGATACGAAACATACACCTGTCTGCGCGCAACTCCCAATCAATATGTTCAGTTAGTGGTAGTACAATGGAACCTCGCTTAACGAGCACCTCGCATAACGATTAATTCGCATAACGAGCAAAACAAATTGCGTTTAGCGAGCAACGTTTCACATAAAGAGTATGTTCAGTTATGAGGTGTAGTACAGTGGAACCTCGCTTAACGAGCACCTCGCATAACGAGTAATTCGCATAACGAGCAAAACAAATTGTAAAAAATGACGTTTCGCATAAAGAATAACGAGGAGAGAAAAAATCCCGGATTATGCGCCTGCTACATCAGTCTGTGTTTACCAATCGTTGCACTAGCATCTTGTTTCACGTTACGAGTAAAATTGTGGAACGAATTATGCTCGTTAAGCGAGGTTCCACTGTATTTGACTAGTTACGTATTGTTTCAAAAAGATTAATAAAATACAGTACATCGTCGAATATCCATGGTAACAGACGGACACTTAAGCCCAGATAATTAACATATTTAATCCAAATTTAGTTTTAGTTTCACAGATTGAACAAAATGATATATTTGGGTGGAATTGAAGGACTAAGAGAATGCGAAGAAGACCGAGGAATAAGTGAATGAATATGATAGAATGTATATTGAAAGAACGTCAAATTCTTAGTAACAATAATAAGAGAGCATGTATGACACGGTGTGTGGATGTGAATGAAGTGAGAGAGAGATATGCAAACAAGAGAGTATATGACGAACGATTGTGTGGAATGTAAAGGAATGAAATGCAGAAATCTGTGGACAGAGTGCGCAATATTGCTGGCATAAACTTACATCATTTAAAGAACATGCACAGTAATTCTTGAAGTATAAATATTTTAAGTGATATATGGCGAATAATTATAAAAACAAAGGGTCTGCTACCCCTAATAATGGGAAAAGCGCGACGTTATGTATGTAGTTTTAAGTTAAACATACAAAAATATGTACGTGAATGTTTGTTAATAATTTGGAAAATATTTTTCGGCATTACTAAAAAATTTTAATAGAGGATTACGGTTAACCTAACTTATTGTTAATTGAACGTTGTACTATACAGAACAAGTAATTAATTTAAATTATCAACATACCTGTGCATTCGCCAGTAATCTGAAATGATGTATTTCCGTTATAAATGAATCAGGACATCCAGCTGGACAGCCTAGTGTATATCCATATTCAGCATGTTGTCTAAACTGTCTGTCACGAAGCCGCGTACTGCAATATTGCCGGAAACAATCTAAACATGTCACATGACCTTCGACGCATGGGAAAATTAACACAGGATCACTAGAAAACACATGATTTTTACTAAACGTCATACATAATTAGTAAAATAATGAATATTTACCAAACATCAGAACAAGCTAAACATGGTATTCCTCTTAGATTAGGTTTTATCAGATACAGCGGCACAGCTTGATCCAATTCACCTTGTGACGTATGTTCCCCACATTTAAAATAAAATTCAGCAAAGGTCGGTTCCGCATTTTGAAGTATCTAAAATATTTTCGTTATTAAAAATGAACCGAAATTTAATTCAGCAAAACTACTACATACATAATTTAAAATACATGTTAAACTACAGTAAGTAATAATTTATATTACTGATTACCAATGTTTCTAGATTCAAAGTCTTACAGAAACATTAATTAGCAACCATGAATAGGTTTTACGTACAATAAATACACTATACATACAAGTAATTATTCCATAAAATAATAAAATGTACTTACATTAGCACACAAATCTTCACTGTTTTCACACAATCCTGTGATTTGTTTCGGTTTCAAAACGTCATCCCAACTTTGTGGATCAGAATGTACAGTGAATGCACCACTTTTACAGAAATGACACCGAACACGTAATTTTCCTGTTTTCAAACTTTTACAAACCGAACAGTACACGTAAAAATGAGCCTTATTTCTTTCTTTATCTAAAAAAAATGGAATATATACATTTTAAATAGCACTACTGTCATTATGCTAGAACCTTCTTCTGTAACAGTTTCTTCCTTTTCTAATGGACTTAACTGCAAATCCAACAGAGTTTCACACAATGGTTTTGAGCCCGGAATGTCTTCTTCAATTAATATCTCCGACGTATCTATATTGTTGCAAATTCTGCGACTTTTTACAGCATGAAGGATACTTTGTTGTCCCAAATCACAGTCCTAAATGAAATATGTATAAATTATTGTTTAGTACACCATTATATTTATGCATTAACCAACCTCGATCACTGTAGTGTCACACAATTCCTTGCCGGCAAATATAATTTTAACTTCATCCGGCTCTAATCCTAATTGTGGTGCAACGGTTTCTTTTACAGTTTTTATATCCCATTTTGGATCCAAATCAACATTTAACGTATTGCCTGTATTTGTTTTGATGTAAATATTCAATGAGTTGGTTATTGTTTTTTTACCAAATGATAAAAAGTGCATCATTCCAACTATAATTTTTCTAAATATTGCAAATATAAAACTCATTGCATAACAATTTGTCTCAATACTGCAAGCGGTATTTTTATTCTAATCTGCACTTAACCTACACAATTTTTGACAAGCTAATGTTTGATAACCTCACTTTTTTCGATTAGGTTTACCACGAACACATGAATATTACATAAAATAATTTTATTGATTTGAAAATATTACACTTAAATAATTCTTAATGAATTACAGCTCTAGTAATAGATTAATTGCAAACTACTATACTTTCAGTAAGTATACATTCACAAATACATATAATATTGAATAATATAGCAATAAATTATTTTGTCCATGATACTTTCGGAATATCAAAGTGTTCTGTCAGACTATCCAAATGTTGATTAAATTTTTCAACTCTCTGTTTATGCGTCATAGAAGCTTTTTCTAGAATTTTTTGCGTTTGCTGAAATATAAAATTTATTATTACAAAACAAATAACGAACATATTTATACATTACGATACCATTTTCTCCTGCATATTCTTGAATGCAATCTCTGCTTTCGTCTTTTGAGGTGGTTTATCGCTAGGTTTCTCATTTTCTGCAATTTGTATTGTTTGTGCCAAAGCTTTTTTCTCTTTATTACTTTTCTTTTTCTTTTTGATACCACTGTCGCCTTTTAATTTAAGACGACTTTTTGACACATTTTCGTAAGGGTCGTCTTTACCCATGTTGTTGTTTTTAATTAGGTTAACAAATTATAGCTACTCGCTACAGCTCATGTAAATAATTTAGGTTTTACTCGATAGATGGCAAGGAAACTGTTACCTAGTGAAATTAATTTATCACTTTTGACAAGTGACAGTTGATACATACTATATAACCTAAAATTGCGATGTCAATAAACAACGAAGTAGAATCTGTGTTACAAAACATAACAGAAAAGGGATCGTATATAAAATTTAATGACTACGTGAATGTTGTCAATTATGATGTTGTATTACGAACGAAATTAAATGACGGCGATTCTCCATCTCAACAATGTGATAATTGGATTCAAAAATTTAGCGCTATTACAAATAGCAAATGGATTGTGAAAAATACAGCTCCGTCAGCTGTAAGAATTTTGTATAAAAAGTCATACGCTTGTAAGGATAAAAAATGTGATGCAAGGATTATTATTGTGTTTAAAAAAGACAACCGAAATACCAGACGAAATGATCCATTAATTGCGAAAGGTTTGACTACGGTAATTAAGGTAATGTGGTACCTCTTTTATTATAATTAATATAGCTGCGGATAAAAAGTGCAAATATATGAGGTTTGTTGATATTTCTGCAGGTAAAATTTAAGCACAATCATGAAGTTTATTGTCCTGCTATGAGTTGCTTTTCAAATCCAAGAGTTGACAGTATGTTAATTGCACAAGCTGATATTTGTAAGAGATCACTGTCACCTGTGACACCGGAAGTGATTAAATGCGAGACAAATGTAGAAGGATTTTCTTCAGCCAGTGAAAACAGCGAACATGAATGTATGGACATGACAGATACAAAAGACAAATTTATTGACATACAATTTGAGTGCACAGATAGTCTAGCTAGCATGCAAATAACTAAATTGAAATGTGAACTAGAACGAATATTAACTATTGTTGAAGGAACAAAATCGATTGAAATTATTCATTGTGTGGAAAATTTGAACAAGTCTCTTAAAATGATTACAACTCCACAACAGTTCTATGATAGATTCTCGAAATTATTAACTTGAATGTACCTTTGTACAGGCCATAAAAATATATCATCTAAACTAAAGTGACGTTTTCACTGACAGTGTATTTGTTAATTAATTGAAATTATTTCAAAGAAAGTGTTATTTATGTTACATATATGTCATTTTATATTTATTATTATACCTTTCAATAAATATAATACAAAGATGGATAATATATATTTAATTCGAATTTTACCGTATAAGAAAAATCAATTTTTTGAAAATTGGATAAGTAATTTTTAAAATAATACTGTTGAAATATACAAATTATTGTATAAAATTAGCATCTTATGGAAAAAAATCAGGTGTGGTCACCACACGACTTTCTTGTACACATGTATATTAAAATCAGTGAAAAGTTTCAATTTCTTTGTTTTACATTACAAATGAGTATTTATGTTTTTACATTTCATATCATTTATGATATTTTAAATATATGTTTTGACATCCTGTGACAGTATGTAAAACATAATCAGATAACCTCAAAACATGTATTTGTAACAAAATGCTCCCATCGATTTTTTTAAAAGATTTATCTCTATATACGCGGTCTCTATTTATACAAATAAGTGATTCTAAAACTAAACATTAATTCACTTTGAAGAATACGTGTTAGCAGTATTCATAATGTTTTTGTTACGCATAATACATTCAGGTTTTCACAATGTTTTTGATAAGTTTAATACACCCATGTTTATCAGTGAATCATATTTTATTAATACGTATTATTTTGCAGCAGATTATTTAAAAAATGTCATAATATCAGTAATAAAAATGTCTGAAAATAATATTTCAACATGTAATTCAAACTGTGAACATAGTAATACATTACTTTTTGACAATGTGCCGTGTTTACAAACTAATTTATTACAGCAAAACAACTGTAAAACTAGTACAGATGTTAATACACATTTAACTGTTGTTGAAAATAGTGAGAGAGTTTCTGAATTAGAAACAGAACTGGAAGAAGATGACTTAAATAGTGTTTCAAAGACAGACATAGATGAAGATGACTTAATTAATGTCACAAAAAGAACACTAGAAGAAGATGAATTAAATAGTGTTTCAAAGTGGAATATTTGTATGATAATATTATCAATAATAATACATATTGCTGATGTGTTTTCGGATATTGTTTTGGCAATTACTTATATTCGAGATAAGGAAGTTAAATTCTTCTTTCTTACTGCATTTCTTGTATATTTTCCGTCTTGTTTAATTACTATGTATTCAAGGTAAGTGTCATGGAATAATTAAAGCGGAGTTCAAACCAACGCGAACTTAGCAACGCACACTGAAGCGGTCTGCGTTAGGCAGTCGCTGTCAAATTTTTCTTGTACTTCTTCTTCTTATTCTTTGTACAATGGACGTGGAACAGGCACTGAAACATGAGGAAATTTTATTATTGGCCGAAGAAGAAGAGAGGCGAAAATAAGTTAACATTTTAAAGTTTTTATAACAATAATGTACATTGTAAATTATTTTAAATCAACCGCCGGAAAATAAGAACGAGCGCAAATTAAGCGGATTTATTTCTATGAAGTGGCACAGAGGGTGTTCAGTTGATTGTCGGAAATCGTGCGTGTGTTGTACGTTTATGAACATGTTATGATTTGAGATTTCTTCGAAAATTCATTCATTTAATTATCGACATTCTTTGTTTGCGCACTTACATTGGTTTGAGCTCCGTTTTACTTCGTATTAATTCATTATACAGTAGACGCTCGATACTCTGATCATCGGGTAACGGAAATTCGAGATAACGTGAACAATCATAACATACATATATTTAATATGATTTAAAAGCCTTAGGTAGGCAACCAAATTACCATTGTTGTACAACGGGTCAACTGCACTGAGCATGGGAACAAGTGCGAAAAGGAGCAGTGAGACGCTTCGGTTTTAAGCTTCAAATTAGCCTCTTGTTAACGTGAACAAATCGTTATGGTGAACACTCTTTTTTATTTTGTTCACGGTATCGTGCGTCTATTGTAATAATAAAATTATATTTCTTTACTTTGTAAAAACGAAATTTTTATTTAAAAATATTTTTGATATTTTTTTTAGTCACTGATTTAATTAATGGATCTTTTTATGTACATAATTCTCAATGATTCATTTTGATTATGGCATTATTTTAGAATTGAATCAGGAAAATGGAATAATATCAAATATGTATTATTATCCTTCGTTATATTTCTGTTTAATTTCGAACCAGTTCTCTATTATATAAGCATTGCATATTATATAATCCAGATCACAAAGACAGATCAGAGAGAAAATAAAATAAAATTATATGCAGAAATGGTAGACAAGCGACAAGATGTGGCAAATATGAAATTTTTAGAAGGACTATATGAATCCGCTCCACAATTAATACTTCAACTAGCAATCATATATAATATTGTTGAGAAAGCCGACGAAACTGCGAAAATATGTAAGTTATGAATTATTTGAATTTAACTTGAAATAATAATTGTGAAACAGTACGAGTATTTACTTACCAGTGCTGTCAAGAACCGTAATATTTTGAATTCGGGTATTCGGTTTTGAAAATATTATATAATTAAATTTCTATTCCATGTATTTCAATACATACATATAAACATAATTATATTTTTAGCCATATTTCAGCATGTGTCAATAATCACGTCATTTCTTGGTTTTACAACAACAATTTACTGCCCGTTTAAACTACAAATTTTTGACAAATTTAAAGAACCCAGTACGAGAATATATGTTGCAAGAATTATTCTACTATTATTCTGGATTTTCCCAATTATAGGTAATGTATCTGTCGTAGTCTCATTATGAAATACGTCTTTTCATGAAGAACCTAGGCATTTCATAAACTGTCGGCATATAATGTAATGAAACATGCTCATCACGGATATCATGTCCTACCCTACCCTAGGGACATTATATAGGTGTTTTTTACACCACACACCCTACCCCACCAATATCGTTACGAATATAATATCTACACTACCCTAGTTACAGTTCATTAAGAGCCTAGGCAGATTGTGTAAAACGATGACATTACATTATATGCCGAAGTTCATCATGAAAAGACGTATTTCATAACGAGACTACGACATATGTATATAATTGTACATGTATCTATTTTAGAATTATAGGAAACATGATCTTATAATGCTTGAAATATAAATTAAATATACGAATATGTTCTATGTCCTAAGAATACAAATTTTGTGAATTTAAAAAAATGCAATACTACACACTCGATAAGGACATTGAAGTTCATTTTTAAGATTAGTTTAGTAATAGAGTTAAAATTTAATTTCGGGATTTACTGTTTAGTGAAATATTTCACAGAATTTGTATTGTTGGGATATAGCACCGCGCAATAAACTAATTATTACAAACTAAACAATACTTTCTTTTTATACTATGTATAAGAAAGTAAAAGTCAGGAATATGAAATGTGAACGTACTATAACAGCCTTGTTCGTTTAACTTAAATATATTTGGCTTTAATTTTCAGTGTCGAGGATTCTGTCTATCAGTTTTCTGTTTCTGAAGCATCCGTACTATTTACTGCTAGGCCTGTTAATAAACTTCATACTTTTTATTAGTTATTTAATTAGTACAGGCAAGAAAAAAGGAATTTCAAGTGGCATGGCCCTATTATTAACATGTATTCCCTTTTCTCCATATGACGTTATAAGTTTATCATTACGTTATTTTATATGTTTTCATAGTATTCATTTTGTTGGAAATATTTTGTCATGTGTACAATGGATGTACGATATGAAATGCCAATCAAATAATTTACATATTTACTTGACAATCATAAATATTGTATCTTTCGTAATAGGTTTTATTTTTGGTCTAATATTTATTAAAATGAAGAAGAGATTAAACTTGTTATGTTAGTGGCAGATTCCGGAACTATTTGCATCTAATTTCTGGCTGGTGGTCTTTTTAATAGTCTTCTGGTTCCGTTATGACATATATAAAATGAAAATTTTAAATTAATGAAAATAACGTTTTTAAATGATTGTCTTGACATTTGTGTTAGTTTATAAATATTATAATAATATAAAGTAATATTTGATAACCATTTATATTTAATATTTGTATTATTATTACGTAATAGTTATTTATATTTTAACATGAATTATTTTAAAAGATTGTATTTTATTTCGAATATTTACCGTATAAGAAAAATAAATTTTTTAGAATTGATTAATTAATAAGCTATTTTTTAAAGAACACAGTTGAAATATACAAATTATTTGTATGGTCACCATACGACTTTCTTATACACATTAAATTCAATGAAAAATTTGCAATTGATTGAAATTAAAATTGACTTTGTGCGACATATTTAAAACCTAATCAGATGACAATTAAAACGTGCATTTCTAGCAACATGCAGCAATCGATTTTTTCAGATTCACCTTCATTAATGCTTTTCATATACACTGTCTTTATTTATGCGATTCGGTGAATTCTGAATCTAAATATTAATTTACATTGAAGAGAATTCACAATGTTTTTGATAAGCATAATACACTCGTGTTTATCATTTAATCATATTTTATCAATACATATTATCTTTGAGTAGTTCTATTTTATAAAACGTTATAGTATCAATAGTTTAGACATAGTTGTAAGAATGTGTGAAAATAATATTTCATCGCAGAATTTAAACTGTGAACATAGTAATATAGTACTTTGTAACAATGTGCCGTGTTTATGTACAAATTCACTAGAGCAGGACAACAAAGAAATCAGTGAAGATGTTTATTCACATTCACCTGTTGTTGAAAATAGTGTGACAGTTTCTGAGTTAGAAATAGAGCTAGCAGAAGATCACTTAAATAATGTCTTAAAAAGAAAACTAGAAGATGAAACAGAACTGGAAGAAAATGACTTAGATAGTATTTCAAAAACAGACATAGAAGAGAATGACTTAATTAATGTCTCAAAAACAGAGCTTAAAGAAGGTTTCTCAAAAAGAGAACTAGAAGAAGATGAATTAAATAGTGTCTCAAAGTGGAATATTTGTATGATAATATTATCAGTAACAATGCATATGGCTGATGTGTATTCGGATATTATTTTGGCAATTACTTATATTCTAGATAAGGAAGTTAAATTCTCCTTTCTTACTGCTGGTTTTGTATATTTTCCTTCTGGTGTAATTACTGACTTTTCCAGGTAAGTTTTACAATATAATTCCTTTAAAACAATGTCACTTGCTTCTTTTACTTCGTAGTAATTCATTATAATATTACAATCGCGTTTTATTACTGAGTAAAAACTAAAATTTTATTTAAAAATTAAAATTTATTAGTGGATAAATTAATGTACTTAGAAATTTTCTCAATAATTCATTTTGATTATGGCATAATGGATTTTAGAATTCGTTCAACAAACTGGAATAATATCAAACCTGTGTTATTGTACTTCATTATGTTTCTGTTTAATTTGGAACCAGTTCTTTGTCATATAACTATTGCATATTATATAGTTCAGATCACAGAGACAGATCATAGAGAAAATAAAATAAAATTATATCTAGAAATGATACGACAGCAACAAAATGTGGCTCGTATGAAATTGTTGGAAGGACTGTTTGAATCCGCTCCACAATTAATACTTCAGATAGCAATCATGTATAATCTTCTTGAAAAAGCTGATGAAACTGCGAAAATATGTAAGTTATGGATCATTTGTCATAGTTTAATAATTGTGATACTGTCAGTAAAGCGATTTCTATTCCATATGTTTAAATATATTACATATTATATTTTTAGCAATGTTTCAATATATTTCAATAATCACGTCTATTCTCGGTTTGACAACAACAATCTACTCCTCACTTAAAATAGAATTCTTTTTTCAAGAAACCAGTATAAAAATATCTGCTGCAAGAATTATTCTACTGTTTTTCTGGATTTTTCCAATTGTAGGTAATGTATATAATTGTAAATGTATCTATTTTAGAACTATAGAAATCATGCTCCTATAATGCTAATTATTGCAAAGTAAAAAGTCAAGAAT
Source organism: Calosoma granatense (assembly GCA_022063505.1). Classification (NCBI taxonomy): domain Eukaryota; kingdom Metazoa; phylum Arthropoda; class Insecta; order Coleoptera; family Carabidae; genus Calosoma; species Calosoma granatense. The sequence goes on along the minus strand of JAGJTL010000106.1, from coordinate 74,341 downwards.
ATGAAGTGTGAACGTACTATAGTTGCAGTGTTCATCTAACTTAAATATATTTGGATTTAATTTTCAGTGTCGAGGATTCTGTCTATCAGTTTCCTATTTCTGAAACATACGTACTATTTACTCCTGGGCCTGTTAATAAACTGTATACTTTTTAATATTTGTTTAATTTGTACAGACAAGAAAGAGGAATCTTCTAGTGGCATGGCCCTTATATTGACGTTTATTCCCTTTTCTCCATATCATGTTATAAGTTTATCATTACGTTATTTTATATGTTTTCATAGTGTCCATTTTGTAGGAAATATTTTGTCATGTGTACAGTGGATGTACAATATGAAATGTCAATTAAATAACTTTCATATTTACATGACAATCATAAATATTGTATCTTTCGTAATAGGTTTTATGTTTGGTCTAATATTTATTAAAATGAGAAGAAAATTAAACATACGAACACATTTATCTCTTCTTCAATTTACGTAATGTTAAATACATACATTCATACATATGTATGTATTAGAATAAGTTTTTCACATTTATTTTCGTGCTTATGTAGACCTATATACGAGTACATAGTTTCATGTTGTGTTGGTTACCTTTTTTTAATAAAAACATGTCAATGAAGTAACATGAATATAAATTTGTTTCATTAGCAATTATTCTGATGAGATGAACCTCGACTATAATGGACGATTTTACTTGGTCCCCTGAAGTTTATTATAAGCGGGTTATAGTGTATTATGTTAGTGGCAGATTTAGGAACCATTTGCAACTAATTTCTGGATGGTGGGCCATTTTTTAATTCCCTCCGGGTCCGTTATAACATATATAAAATGATCTGTTCGATATAAAATTTTTAAATTAATTAAAATACCGTTTATAAATAAACATTGTTATTATATTTGTTTGAGGAACTTTAGAACTGTTCTATCAACAAGTCTATAATTAGTAATACTACAGTATATTCAGTATACATCACTAATAACATTACATTGTTCATTATATTCATGTTTAAAATAACTAAAATAAAATAGATAGCATTATTCTTTGCAATAA
>JAGJTL010000106.1:52544-63636 GCA_022063505.1 Calosoma granatense | reverse complement strand
AAAACAAAATATTATTACTAGATTTTTAATTACTATATGATAATGCCGAGGTGATAACCTTCAGAACATTAATTGCTTTCTTATATAGCCATTAATGTTATGAATCATATAAACAAGCTACAGTACGTTTCAAAATAATTGCACAATGACTTGGCTTCATAATAAGTGGGCTCCACCCAACACAGCGCGGGATGTTTTGCTAAGAATGTAGCGGTTGGCGGTGTATTTACAACAGCAATTTTGAATATTGAATAGTGAAAAATTGTAAATACAGTCCAATACTTTTAACCTTGTAATCCGCTTAAGAATCCGCTTGCTGTGAGGACTCATGTGCAATTATTTTGAAACATGCTATACCATACCACGCTTATAACTGCTTGCTGTGCAGGGTCTTCAGGAGTCATGTGCAATTATTTTAAAACATTCTATACTTTTATAATGTTCAGTTTAATGTATTTATATTTTATATTCTGTAATAGAGAGATTATTTGAATGTACAATAATTTCAACAAATAATAATCTATACTATACGTTGAATTATAAAATATGATTTTCGCTTTTGTAAAACTAGTATCAACAAACGAAACTGGTTGCTTTTGCAGTCAATTTAATTCAAATATTGAATTAAGAGAGCTTTGTTTCAGCTTTTCATAGTGTAGCTGTATGCGCAGGGTCGGACTTACAGAATTTTCAGGTAATTACAAACTGATGATAATGCTAAGTATTATATATTATTTCTTAAAACGATAAAAGAAAATGGAAAAATTTAGCTTTTTATACAAAAAAAAATATATATAAAAAATCAAGTTTCAATTATCAAGCAAATTATTTTTATTTTTATTTATTTTTACTGATATATTACAGAAAATAACTCAGATATTACATATGTAATATTTTTTATCCAACGATTTTTAAAGTGATTGAAAAGCTAATTATTAAAAAAAGTGAATTATTAAATGAATTATTGATATTTTTAGTTCAAATAGTTTAACAGCCTTTACATTTTTGCAAAATATTAAAAACTACAAATTTTCTTATCTATATAAATCAATATTTTTGTTACATTTAAAAACACGCATATAATGTTTGTTAACTTGTACTTCACTTGTAAACCATTGTAATAAAATAATAATATTCCAGTTACTTAAATTTTAGTTATAGTATTTTCTTCCTTTAGCAGTCATATACCCCTTAGTACGGCCCTGCATGTATTTATGTATTATTAATGATTCTTGGTGTATTGTTTTCATTACGAATGGGGGGCTTATATTCGAGGTTTTGAATGGCAATTGTCATTGTTTCATATTAGCTTTTCCAATTATACGAATATCCTCGTATGTACTCATACTTGATTTTGTGTCAAGTTCAAATACGGAAACATGTTACAATATGCATAATTAATTTGGGTTAATTTAAACAATATCTTGTTTTTAAAAAATTTATTTAAGTTTAATATATTTACAGATAGTAGAATACTCGTTATGTCATAATGAGCAATGAATACTTATTTAAAATAATAACTTTACCTTGCAAACTAATATATATATCGTTATGCCTTTCCTTTATTTACCTTTACTATTCACAAGCGATACTACGCTATTAAAAAGTACTACTAAATTTCTACTAACACTGATAATTGCTTTAGTATTTTCCAAAGTAACAGTGTCGAATTTAGCAGCGCTTAGTAACACAGAAAGTATCAATCTATGAAAAGCAAGGTTTAATTAATTTTGAATACATATTTCTCCTTCAAAAATTGCAGTGTACAAAAAAATATTAATAAAATGGTTTAAATTATATTATTCGAAAATTGGGGGTAGGTTTTTATATAAGGGGTTACGTTAAATTTGGGGTTATTTTCATCCCTTAATGAGATATACTGCAGTCACTGAATCCTGACATTAATCCCGCGATAATTGATTTTAAAAGCCATTAACGTCATTTGCAAAACCATATATTATTAACGTACCAAAACATTTTCAACGTACATATCAGTAATCCATTACATCAGTATTCATACTCTTAAGATTTAAAAGCAGGCGTTTTAGAAATAAATTTTCAACATTGATTTTATGATTTAATTATTTTATACAAGATTTGCATATTTGTCTGTAAGTTGAAATATCCAGAGTTAGTAATAAAATCTCATTTGATCATTATACGGTTTATTATACCTATATTCTTACTATATCTGGTAGTGTATAGTATGTTTCAAAATAATTGCCCCATGACTCCCGAAGACTCCGCACAGCCAGCGTTTTCTTAAACAAATTACAGTGCTAAAAGTAAAAATTTTCAATGTTCAAAATGTTTGTTGTAAATACACCGCTAATCGCCAGATTCTTCCTTAAAATTTTGATAATACCACCCCGGATGTACAAGTAGCAAAACGTCCGCGCGCTGTGATGGGTGGGGCCCACTCATTACGACGCCAAGGCAATACGCAATTATTTTGAAACATTCTACATTTTTTTTCTTCAAGATATGTTTAATCTTTTCCTCATTTTAATAAATATTAGACCGAAACTAAAACCTATTATGAAAGATACAATATTTATGATTGCCATGTAAATATGAAAGTTATTTGTTTGATATTTCATATCGTACATCCATTGTAGACATGACAAAATATTTCCAACAAAATGAATACCATGAAAACATATAAAATAAGGTAATGATAAACTTATAACTTCATATGGAGAAAAGGGAAAAAGCGTCAAAAAAAGGGCCAAACCATTAGAAGATTCCTTGTTCTTTCTTGTACTAATTAAACAAGTATTAAAAACTATACAATTTATTAACAGGCCCAAGAGTAAACGGTACGGATGCTTCAGAAATAGGAAACTGATAGACAGAATCCTCGACACTGAAAATTAAATTCAATATATTTCAAATGTTTGACATATAATTGCAAGGGAATAGATGTTTGTATAAGAATTGTAATTCTAACATAAATATGTACAAATATTGTATTTTTGTTATTTTAAAATCACTGAACAGTACTGAAATCGATCTAATTTTATTCGTGTATGAAAAAAAGTTCGTTTAAATTGTTACGGTGTGCCTACAGAATGCTGCACGCTCATTCTTGAGGTCAGTATTGAACATGGTTACAATTTGGTTTTGGGTCTAACTATCGATTGAAATATTTCAGATAATCTGTATTATTAAAATGCATTTACAGTTATATACATTACCTATAATTGGAAAAAACCATAAAAATAGTAGAATAATTCTTGCAGCACATATTGTTGTACTGGTTTCTATAAGTTTATCAAGGAATTCTATTTTAAACGCAGAATAGACTGTTGTTGTCAAACCAAGGAGAGATGTTATTATTGAAATATATTGAAACATTGCTGAAAATATAATATATTTTTATAATGTATTTAAACACCTGAAATAGAAATTTAATCATCCATTGCAATAATAAATGTTTATTCCATAAATCTCTTTTTAGATTTTTAATAATTTAAAATGAATATCAATAAGAGTTAATTAGTGCAAAATAAATCAATTTTGTATATCATTTGTACCCCAAAAAATATTTCATAAATTAAATACTAGTGTAAAAGATTCAGGTACCCGAATACCTCAATTTCCAGGTATTCGAATCAAAAACGCATATTCGGTTGCGAGGTTCAAGGAACCGATTCTTTCTCCTGCGAAATTTCGAATGTTTACCAAAAAAACTCGACCAAAATATCTGATAGTCGAATCCAAATCATGTATCCGGTTCCTGTAATCGACTTAAAGAATCGGTTTCAGAAGTTTTCGAAGTTTTTCAAGTGAATTCACATGATCCATAACTTACATATTTTCGCAGTTTCGTCTGCTTTCTCAATAATATTATACATGATTGCTATTTGAAGCATTAATTGTGGAGCAGATTCATATAGTCCTTCCAACAATTTCATATTTGCCACATCTTGTCGCTTGTCTACCATTTTTTTATATAGTTGTATTTTATTTTCTCTCTGATCTGTCTTTGTGATCTGAATGATACAATTTGCAATGCTTATATAATAGACAACTGGTTCCAAATTAAAAAGAAATACAATGAAACACAGTAATATAGGTCTGCTCTTATTCCAGTTTGCAGTACAAATTCTAAAATCCATTATGCCATAATCAAAATTAATTATTGAGAAATTTTATATGTACACAAATTTATTCACTAATTAAATTTTAATTTTTAAATAAAATTTTAGTTTTTATTAAGCAATGAAATGCGATTGTAATATTATAATGAATTACTACGAAGTAAAAACAAGCAAGAGACTTTATTTTAAAGAAATTATTCCATAAAACTTACTTTGAATAGACAGTAATTACACCAGAGGCAAAATATACAAAACCAGCAGTAAGAAAGAAGAATATTACTTCCTTATCGCGAATATAAGTAATTGCCAAAATCATATCCGAATACACATCAGCCATATGCATTGTTACTGATAATATTATCATACAAATATTCCACTTTGAGACACTAATTAATTCATCTGCTTCTTGTTCTCTTTTTGGGACGTTTTTTAAGTGATCTTCTGCTAGCCCTGTTTCTAAATCGGAAACTGTCACAGTATTTTCAACAACAGTTGAATCTGAATAAACATCTGCACTGATTTCATTGTTGTTCTGCTCCAGTGAATTTGTACATAAACACGGCACATTGTCACAAAGTACTGTATTAGTATGTTCACAATTTGAATTCTGCGTTGAAATATTATTTTCAGACATTCTTACAATTATGGTTAAACTGATACTATAACGTTTTATAAAAAAAACTGCTAAAAGATAATATGTATTGATAAAATATGATTAAATGATAAACACGAGTGTACTATGCTTATCAAAAACATTGTGAATGTAAATTAATACAATATAACCTGCTTATAATGGACTTCAGGGGACCAAGTAAAATCGTCCATTATAGTCGAAGTTCATCTCATCAGAATAATTGCTAATTAAACAAATTTATATTTATGTTATTTCATTGGCATGTTTTTATTAAAAAAAGATAACTAACACAACATGACACTATGTACTCGTATATAGGTATACATAAGTATGAAAATAAATGTGAAAAACTTATTGTAATACACACATATGAACGTATGTATTTAACATTACGTAAACTGTAGAAGAGATAGATGTGTTCGTATGTTTAATCTTCTTCTCATTTCATCTTCCAGTTTTCCTTTTGATACATTAATTCGCTACTGCCGGGACAAAAGGTCATTAGTCTATTTTTTTCAATATTGCTCTTGGATCAAATTTGAAGTCCCTACGTGAAATCTAAAGTTTATTTAATTCATTTTATACGTTATTCCTAAAGTATTATTATCAAGAAAAATATTAATGAACAAATTGCAATAAAAAATATGTATATTTTATATAGTACATTTTTTTAATTTGTGTAATTCAAAATTCAAATTTTATACTTATTACCTTTCGTCCCGGCAGTAGCGAATTAACTCATGTCCATCATTTAAAAAAATAACGTTCCTATATTTCCGTTTTTAACTTTACACTACTGAACACAATATTGACAATACACTAAAGCAGCAACTGGCAAACGTAAATAACATATCGTTAACTATTATATATTAGTGAATTATGTGCTAAAATGCAGCTTGCGCGGAACTGTCATATGTTATGTTGAAACTAAATATAACATATTGAACTTTGTCATGATATTTTACACACTAATCATACTTAAACTCACTCTATAGGCTATGCTAATTTGTACTTGCCAACCATATGCATTCACATTCATTAGTACCAGTATGTATTCCTCATCATCATATATATCCATTCATATCTAATACAACATTTGCTGGTCGAACATTGCATTATCTTGCACAGAATAGCATCAAATATGCTATAGTACGTTCACACTTCATTTTCCTGACTTTTTACCTTGTAATAATAAGTTTATTGCGCGGTGCTATATCTTAACAATACAAAGTCTGCGAAAAACCAAATTGTAACCTCAAGAATGAATCTCAATACCCGTGCCTTAGAATTTGATATAGCACCACCAATAAAAGAATCATTACGAGTTAAAAAGTTAGGAAAATCAAGTGTAAACGTACTATATTATACTTACCAATCACAATGTTGCATTTCATTGCTTTTTTTGTACATCTGTCTCGTTCACATTTCATAATTTGTCGTGCTCATTTAACATTTCGTCAGTTAAAATCTCCAAAAATATAGTGTTTTTAAAATAATTGTACAATGACTTCGTAATGAGTGGGCTCCACCCATCACAGCGCGTGGATGTTTTGCTACTTGTACATCCAGGTTGGTGTTACCAAAATTTTAAGGAACAATCTAGCGATTACCAGTGGTATATTTACAACAGCAATTTTGAATATTGAAAAGTGAAAAATTTTAAATATGGACCAATACTTTTACCCCTGTAATCCGCTTACGGAAACTGCTTGCTGTGCGGGGTCTTCAGGAGTCATGTGCAATTATTTTGAAAATAGCTTTTTAATTGATTAAAACTTGATTATTATGCATCCAGTATATTATAAATTATTGTTTAATTGGTGGTTACTTGAAATCAAGTTTTTTTTGTGTATTTTCCTTGATTTTATAATGATGCAAGACTTAAATAATGATTGAATAGCTATTCTATAAGACTAATTCGTGACAAATCCAACATTAGCATTTGAATATAATTTTATTAATTTTCTCATAATGTTACAAATGAAATATATCATTTTAAATCAAATTTTTTGCAATATTTTACTTGTCATTAATCTTCACATGCGTGCCATTCTAATTCATGTTTTTATTAAATTAAATAAATAAAATTTACTTATAAAGTAAACCCTCCATTTACGCGGTTTCTTTTTACGCGAATTCACTTTAACGCGGTTGAAAAAATTAAATAATTTAAATGGTCAATTATATATCACATGCATAAATTCACTATTTTTATAGGTTAAATGCACGACTTCATATCAATTACCCGCGTAAACGGAGGGATGAATGTGCATTGTTACATAACAAAAGTATTTACGTATGCTACGAGTATATTATACATTTTTTTATTTAAACACAAATGGAAAATAAATGATTAATTATTATTTGTATCTACATTCAAATCACGACTTGTTTATTACTTGTGAATTACTTATGAAATTAATCAATATTATTACACTATGTATAATTTGTTTACAATCTTCAGTTAATTAAATAATGTGTTTATAAATTGTATAAGTTTATACGTACATACAGGGTGTTTCAAGAAAAATCCGAACATAGCATTTTACGTGTTATTTTTGAAATATGCGAATATTTTTTTCCCGGTGCATTTTAGAGAAAAAGTGTACTTGAAAAAGTTGTTTAGAATTAAAAAATACATAATATAACGTTATCGTTATTTCTAAAATACTTTTGTACATCGCAGAAAAAGGCATTTGAAATATCACATTTTCACGGACAGATTAGTAGGCTACAAAAAAAAATCCGATTATTTGTTGAAATGTGCTAATATTTTTGTTATGTAGCCTACTAATCTGTCATAAAAATATGATATTTCAAAGTTAATTTTATCGATATGCAAAAGCATATTGGAAATAACTTTAACGTCATATTATGCATTTTTTAATTCTAAACAACTTTTTCAAGTACACTTTTTCTCTAAAATGCACCGGGGAAAAAATATTCGCACATTTTAAAAATAAGCCGTAAAATGCTATGTTCGGTTTTTTCTTGCAACACCCTGTATAATTTGTTTACAATCCGGCTAAGTTTTTTTTATGACTGTTGTACAAATGATAGCATTTGTGCATAGATTTTTATCTTCTTTCTGAGAACGTTAAACATACAACGATACATGTTCTTCGAAGGCCGGATATCTGGTTATTTTTATCATCGCTGCAGATATATTTGTATATATTTAAAGTGCAGGTATCCCAGACACATTCTTCTTGACTGTTACTTGCATGTATATCATTCTTTCAATATTCTCTTACAGTTCCAACATACTTGTATTACTTCTAGGGTGATATGGTTTCTGTTTTGTAGCTGGTTATTTTTAGAAAGATTACTTCAAGTTAAACCTATTTATCTTTTCAAAAGAAGTGTAGTTCATTTAATTCTTTGGGATTTGAAATAATTACAGGTTGGTAATTTATAAATAATAACAAAGTTCTAGAACAATGTTCAGTTTAAATCAAAACTAACATTATCGAATCTGTCCCTGCAGCATTAATGAACAGGCTGTGCTTTTATTGTAAGAAAAAATGTGCCGGAACTCACATCTTGTTAAACTTTTATTTAAAAAATTATATAGTCAGTTCATAACATAAATTTAATTTATCGTATTTAAGACAAATGTTCAACAGCAAATTCCAAAGCTTTGCTCAATTCTCGTTCGACATATCTCAGTGAAACTAAACTCTGTCGAAGAGAAGTTGCCAGAACGCCGTTCCGGTGCGTTCTATGACAAAAAAAAGCATTGGGAAGCAATGTGTAGTTTCGCATTTCGATACTGTGGATTCACGGATAGAAATTGAATCTTGTTTTATAAAGCTGTCATATATAAATAGCATGTATACTATTTTTTTAAGAGATGTCACTTCAAGGTCATCGTTGAACAGTAGGAGCTAAGATTTTAACCACGCCCACTGTGTCCCAATTAGCAGCGTTATTTATTTAATTTTTATTGCGGTACACTATCTACAACTGTCAAATTTATGTTAATATTGTATATTTTAGCAATTTCTAGACATATTAGGCAAAAAATCGTAAGACATCAACCCTATTTAATTTTTTCTCTACTTTTATACAGACCTATTTTTTTTTAGTAAAACTAAAATTGTTTTAAAATTTTTCTTAAACATGGGAGACATGAGGTCAGCCATGATGTATTTACTGTCAACAATTTGAAATTGTCGCTATGCGCCCATGTGCCAGCTTGTAACGTAGGAAATATCAAATCGACGTACGTTATTGCAATAGTTTCCGAGTACAACGAGCATAATTTTGTTATGCTTGTCGTAGTTTTGTTCGGACAGTCTAAAGACAAACATGTTATAATCCATCCTTATCGCGCTCATTCAAGTGAAAGAGATAAATATATGTACCTATACGTTAATTCGTTTATGATACAGATGACCTTGAAGTGACATCTTTTAAAAATAACTGTATACTCGTATATATTTTACATTATTTATTGCATGTTTCATTCAGCCTGGTATAAAACTACTTGCAACTTGTGCAATTGGTTTAATCATCTCCATTATATCCGAACCCTTTGGCATTGGAGCCATCATAGCTTGAAATGTGCCAAGTAGAATATGACCACTGCCATTGGTTAAAACATCAGTTATAGCTCGCGTTGGTTGTTCTTGATTAATCTCTTCGTTGTTCATAGAATGTGATTCATCTTCAACATCTTTAAATTGAAGTTGTGTATTTGGAGTAATAAGATTTTCATTGTGTTCTACAGTCGGGAACCCAGCTGTCAAATCTGAAATTTATAGGTTAAGTCGCAGTATTCAGTAAGAACTATTTATCAGTTTTGATAAATACTGATGACAACTTGAGAATACATACATAACGTCAAACCTTTCCCATTAATGCGGGTAGCAGACCTTTTATTTTTACAATCATTCGTCACATATTACATAAAATTATACATAAAGAATTACAACACAGATTGGGTGTATTGACTTGAAAATATTTTTTTGTCTACTGTTAGCAAAGCTGGTCAACAACCTCAAATTGTGTTTATAATGCAAAAAACGTGTAATGTAATATGTAATATTATATACAGGCTGTTGCAAGAAAAAACCGAACATAGCATTTTACAGATTATTTCTTAAATATGCAAATATTTTTCTCCCAGAGCATTTTAGACGAAAAGAATATTTGAAAAAGTTGTTAAGAATTAAAAAATGCATAATATGACGTTATAGTTATTTCCAAAATGCTTTTATACATATCGGGGAAAACTAACTTAGAAATATCACGTTTTCATGACAGATAAGTAGACTACAAAACAAAAATATACGTACATTTTAAAAATAACCCGTAAAATGCTATGTTTCGTTTTTTCTTGCAACACCCTGTATATGTATATGAGATCTGATTTAGAAATTTTTGTTAAAATAAATTATTATAGCCATTATATAAGATAATATTTCTCGTTATTTTGCAAGACAAGAAAATTTATTTTAATTTTCAATAATAACTCTTTATTAACCAAAACCTAGTAACAAAAAAATATTAAAACAATGATTACTATTAACTGACGTATTTAAGTGTTTCTAAATGTTGCTATAGTAATACTATTAAAATACACAAATTTCCATTAGTAATAGTATCAAAAGTAGTAAAAAATATAGTAGTTATAGCAGCCTGTAAATAGTAGTCTATTTATTTTTAATTTTCGCTAATAAATAAATAGAATGAAATGTTTATAATTTTTATTAACTACATACACACACACATACATGCATACATAACGCCTTTCCCATTACTGATGGTAGCAGAGTATTACTTTTTACAATCATTCGCAATATACTACATAAAACATTTATACATAAAAAATTACTATGAATTTTCTAAACTAAAAAATAATATTTACTTACAGAATAAAACTACTAAAATAATTATACTTTGTCGGTACATTTTAGAAGTATATAGTTCACTGTTTCTAAGTATGCAGTGTATGTATTATATACTTGCACAAATACATGCAATCAGTAATATGTAAATGTTATGATATTCAAATGCTTTTTATCTAAACCTCATTTCTAGTATAATTTAACATAAAAACTGATTAAAGCTATCACTGAATTGCAATATATTTTAGTCCTACTGAGAAATATCAAAAAATGGTTAAATTTCGAATAAAAAACGTCAACAACAATGAATATAGTTAAAGAAATTTGTATAACTTATAAGTTATGAGTGCAAACAGAATAAAATATAAAGTGCAAAAAACATTCGATTTATATTAAAATCAAAAGAAAATAAAAATTGGAGCTATTATTTGTTGTATTTTTATTCCTTTAATTTCTTTGTAAATTGAATTTGTTCGTATAATATTCCAGTATAAAAATAAAAT
>JAGJTL010000104.1:7641323-7656721 GCA_022063505.1 Calosoma granatense | reverse complement strand
TATATTTCAAGATTTAATATCAGATGGTATAGTTCTAACGTACATGGACGATTTAATTATCCCATCGAGAAACGCGGAAGTCTTCACTACATTAGATCTTAAGAACGGATTCATCACGTGCCAGTAGACGAGGCGAGTCAAAGATATACAGCGTTCGTAGTACCAGGTGGGCAATATGAATTCCTACGTATACCATTTGGATTAAGTAATGCACCTGCGGTATTCCAAAGATTTGTTAACAATATATTTCAAGATTTAATATCAGATGGTATAGTTCTAACGTACATGGACGATTTAATTATCCCATCGGAAACGTATGAAGATGGACTAAACAGACTGAAGAAAGTGTTGAAGAGAGCTGAAGAATATGGTTTGGAGATGAATTGGAACAAGTGCCAGTTCCTGACCGATAACATAGAATATTTGGGGTACAGAATTAGCAACAATAGTATCAAACCATCCAGAAAGAAGATTGATGCTGTGAAGATATTTCCTGAGCCCAAATCCATAAAGGCGATACAAAGCTTTTTAGGACTAACCGGTTACTTCCGGAAGTACGTAGAACGCTACGCGAAAATAGCGAGACCACTTAGCGATCTATTGAAGAAGGGTAAAACATTTTGTTTTAATTACGAACAACGTAACGCATTTGAGACACTGAAGAGGAAATTGTGCGAAGAACCAGTTTTGAAGATTTACAACCCTGAGTTTGAGAGTGAACTTCATACAGACGCTAGCCAAGAAGGTTACGGTGCGGTACTGATGCAACGAGATCCAAGCAACAATCAAATGCACCCAGTATATTTTATTAGTCGAAAAACAAGTGATACCGAGAGAAAATATCACAGCTATGAGTTCGAAGTCATGGCGGTTGTGAAACCGTTGGAGAAATTTCGAGTATTCTTGCTTGGCATCGAATTCAAGATAATTACAGACTGTAATGCATTTCGAATAACTATGGATAAGAAGGACGTGTCAGCAAAGATATGACGGTAGGCTTCATTCTTAAGCGAATTCCATTATAAGATAGAGCATCGATCAGGTACGCGTATGAAGCATTGTGACGTTCTGAGTCGATATCCGGTAATGACTGTTACTGACTGTGATATCATACCACGTGTTACGAAACTACAGAAAGAAGACACAAACCTGAAGCCGATATTCAAATTAATTGAAAGTGAGCCGTACGAAAACTTTTTCGTAGAGGGAGAAGTACTGTACAAGAATAACTATTGGAATAAATTGCTTGTAATAGCAACAGGAATGAATACCGAAATAATAAGAAGAGCCCATGTGAAAGGACATTTTGGCGTTAGGAAAACAGAAGAAATGATCAAGGATGATTACTGGATACCAAGATTAAAAAAGAAAATCAATTCAGTATTAAAAAATTGTGTTCCGTGTAGTATGGGAAGAGCGAAGCTTGGGAATCAAGAAGGTTATCTAAATCCAATCTACAAAGGTGACACTCCACTACATACGTACCACGTCGATCATCTCGGTCCTTTACCTTCAACAAAGAAGAATTACAAGTATTTGTTCGTTGTAACTGACGGATTTACTAAATTCATTTGGATTTACCCGACGAAGAGTACGACTACGCGGGAAGTATTAGAGTAATTGGAGCAGCAAAAACGTACATTCGGAAACCCGAAAAGATTAATATCAGTAGTATGGTAAGGGAGCTTCTGGATCAGTATTGCAGGTTGCCTATCCTGTTGCGAGTTGCCTACGCAGCCCCTAACCGCACCTTCCCCCAGGGGGCGTGGTATACGGTGGGCGTGCGGGAGGCGTGGAGCACGCCCCCAGTGACGTCACGCAGGGGATCACGTGATCGAGCTCGGGGGCGGGAGCCTGGTTCAATGGTCATGTGCCCGAGGGGGCCGTCCTCCCCCCAGGGGACGGGGCACGCCCCCAGTGACGTCACGTGATCGGGGGCCTAGTTGCTCCCCCCAGGGGGCGGGGCACGCTCCCAGTGACGTCACGTGATCGGGGGCCTAGTTGCTCCCCCCAGGGGGCGGGGCATGCACCCATGGCCGATGTGATTAACACTATGTCAGTACCCTCATTTGCCACAATACTGAAACAAAATAAACCAACTAACCAAAAAAATACAATAACATTTCCTAACAAAAATCAAGCTATTATACTAAATGCCCTACCAGATACACAATTAGAAGACTACATTACTAAAATTGGAGAAAATGTTAAACCAGAAGACATTAAATTCGCATCCAGAATAGCAAACAACAGAATATGTATATACTTGACAAATAAAGAACTAGTTGACAAACTAATTACAAATACTAAATATATTCAGATATCCAACACTAACCTTCAAATACGGCGACTAATCACCCCACAAATTAAAATAAGTGTTTCAAATGTAAATCCCTGCATACCCAATGAAATTATTGAAGATTCTCTTAAAGAACATAACATAAAAATACTCTCGCCTATATACTTCTTAAAAGCCGGAATACAGAACATCAAATTCTCACACGTTCTAAGCTTCAGAAGACAGTTCTACATAAACGAAAACGATAAAGACAAACTGCCGGAAAACATTCTCATTGAACATGAAAATACCAAATACAGACTGTTCCTCAGTTGTGACAACAAATATTGCCATATTTGTAAAAAACAAGGCCACACTGGCAGCGAATGTCAAAAACAACAGTAACTAATGAACCATCCCCAACTGTACTAGATGTAAACAACACCAATATCACACCACAATCTCCTCCAAACAGTCAAACAACTTTAAATATGAACAATGTACAACCAATCACTTCTGAACCACCTATCACAAAACAAACTAATAACATCGCACCAAAACCAACAACTCCACCAAATCCAAACACCACCTCAGACAATGACAAAATTCATGAACAAAACAACAGTAATTTAAAATCTCCACCAATCAACCAAAACTTATCCAATCCAAGTACCTCAGAACAAAAATCAACACAAGTACAACTATCAGCTATACCTACAACCCAAACGACTAAAAGAACAGCATCTGAAATCAGCTCAACTGAAGAAGCTGAAACTGAGGATACAATATATACAGAAACTAATCAAACAACAGATAATAACAACGACGGCGAAATACAACAGAAACAGAACAAAAGAAAGAAGAAAAAGAAGAGAGGCAACCAAAATAAAACAAACATTACTTCAGATACCACTCTTATGCTAGCAGTAAAACAAGAAATAGAAGCGAATCCAACAGAATATATATTGACGTTGGATATATTCAAAGATTTCATAGAGAATGCGTACGGAAACCCTGATCCATTGAGCCTAGCTAAAGAATACATCGATGACATTTTGAAACTGATAGAAATGATAAGCAAACTATACAACTATCTGCAGCACCAATCAATGAAATACCGATTCACTAAAATACTAACCCGCCTGAAACTTCAATACAAACAAGAAAATATAAGAACTACAATTAAAAAATAATGCACCACTGTACAATGTCGATAATACAATGGAACATAAACGGGTTCTTCTTACACCTAGGAGAACTTCAAAGTATAACGAATAAATATAAACCGGAATTTATATGCCTACAAGAAACACATCTAAAACCAGACAAAAAAATTTGTTTAACAGGCTATACACCATACAGAAAAGATAGAATAGACGTCAACCATGCAAGTGGAGGAGTAACAACTTTAATCAAAAACAGCAATCACGTAGAAGAAATCGTCCTCAACACAAACCTAGAAGCAATAGCACTAAAAACGTACTATCCCGATACATTCACCATTTGCAATATATATATCCCACCACCTCCCTATAACTTGAATAAAGCCACATTAGAAAACCTTATTAATTAATTACCAAAACCATACATCCTATGTGGAGACTTTAATGCACATAATATCATATGGCGCTCTAAAAATACTGATCAGAGGAGGAAAATGCTAAAAGAAACACTAGAAGAACTAACTCTATTGAACGATAACTCACCAACCCATTTTTGCGCAAGATCTGGAAACTTCTCAAACATAGATCTTACCTTCTGCGACCCTCGAATTACACCAGACCTCACCTGGAATGTAATAAATTGTCTCTACACAAGCTATCATCTCCCCATTCAAATAAACAATAATCTTATTTGCCAAACAACTCTTCCGCTACATTGTGAAACATGGAATATAAAAAAAGCTGACTGGGAACTCTTTAAAAACCTTACGGCAACATCATATCCCTCTATAACTCCAAACACCGATATAAATGTGCTAACAGAAAATTTTACTTCCAAAATCAGACATGCTGCGAAAACTGCAATTGGCATAAAGAAACCAAACCAACGCAAACATACCACATGTTGGTGGAATGAAGACTGCGCAAAAGTCATAAAAGAGAATAAAGCTGCTCTATACGAATACAAGAAAAACAAGACAATGGAAAATCTAATAGAGTTGAAACGTGCACGGACAAAATGTAGAAGAATAATAAGACTAAGTAAAAAGACATCCTGGCAAAATTATGTTAACTATGACAACTGACACACCCACTAAAGAAATATGGAATAAGATACAGCGAATAAAAGGAAGAAATCCGTCAATAAGCATATCAACTATAATCCATAATAATATAGTCACTAATAATCCGCAACATATCACAAACATCCTAGCCGAAACCTTTGAACAAAACTCATCTGATGAAAATTACGATCCTCAGTTCCTGCTAATTAAAAGTCAAGCTGAAAATGAAGAAATACAAATATCTGCAAACAATAATATACCCATTAATGAATCTTTTAGCAAACATGAAATTAATAGCACAATAAAGGAACTAAAGTGCAACACTAGTCCCGGACCAGACAATATCACAACAGAAATGATAAAAAATCTACCTGAAGAAGCTGTTAACCACCTACTTGACATCTATGACTACATGTGGACAAATAATTCCTTCCCAGAAAAATGGCGAGAATCTATAATTATTCCCATACTAAAGCCCAATGCAGACAAAACTAATGCACAAAATTACCGACCAATATCACTAACGAACGTGCTCTGCAAAGTAGTAGAAAAAATGGTAAATAAAAGGCTTAACTGGTACTTGGAATCAAATAAAATCTTTACAAACTCCCAATGTGGATTCAGGAACAAACGTTCAACAATAGATCAAATAATGACCTTAACATCGGAAATTCAATCAGCATTCTACCACAAACAATATCTAACAGCTATATTTTTGATATCAAAAATACAACTTGGAAACACCACATACTGAGGTCACTGAAATCTGAAGGAATTGATGGAAATATGTTGCACTTTATACAAAATTTCATGAAGGATCGAACCTACAAAGTAAAATATAATGGATACATATCTGAAAAAAAAATCAAAAAATGGAGTTCCTCAAGGATCAACCATAAGTCCAACACTATTTCTCCTGGCAATAAATAAGATCACCAACTGCATTACACCTCTGGTACAGACATCACTATTCGCGGACGATTTAGTGATTTATTGTCGAGGAAAAAACATCACAAACATGCAAAAGACTCCAACAAACAATTAATAAATTAGAAAAATGGACACTAGAGACAGGGTTCTGTTTTTCAACTACAAAAACAAAAGCAATACAGTTTACAAAAGCACGAAAAAACTACCAAAAACCAAAACTCAAATTAAATTCAAATGATATAAACTTTGTAGATTCCATAAAATTTCTTGGAATACACTTTGACAGAAAACTAAGCTGGAGACAACATATTAAAGACCTAAAAGTAGATTGCCAAAAAAGAATTAACGTAATTAAGTCACTTAGTAGCCACGATTGGGGATCGGATCAACAGACATTATTAAAAATATGTAACACATTTATTCGCTCAAAAATAGATTATGCAAGTATAGCATATAGTACCGCAAAGGAATAGCTGTTAAAAGAAATTGACACAGTACACAACACAGCAGTACGACTCATTACAGGTGCATTCCGAACTAGCCCTGTACTCAGCATGTTATGCGAAGCAGGAGTACCTCCCCTGAAATATCGAAGAATGCAAATAACTTCCAACTATGTAATAAATCTTACTCAAAACCCAAATAATCCCGCCTATAGACACATCTTTCAAAACAACAATAACAATATAATACTAAAAAACATCACACCTATTCAAAAGTACATATATAAAATACTTAATCTATCAAACACACACCCGTTTCCTAAAATACAACAACCAGTTACTGAATATACACCACCCTGGAAACTCCTAAAACCAATATATTCCCTAGAACTCACCAAGTACGAAAAATCCCAAACGTCTATAGAAATCTTCAAAAATAACTTTAAAGAAATTCTCGACAATTACATAAACTACGAACAAATTTACACAGATTGATCAAAAATAAATGAAGAAACCGGAGCAGCAATGATCACCAACAAAGAAACACACAAATACCATCTCCCAAAACCTACCTCAATATACACTGCTGAAGCATATTCCCTCCTAAAAGCAACATAATACATACTAAACAATAACAACCCTAATAAAAATTACATAATATGCACAGACTCCCTATCCACAATATTAAGTATCCAACAGTCCCACCCCATAAATTCACTTATCCAATCCATAAAACACAACATTCACACCGCCATATCAGAGCAAGAAAAAAACATTGTTATCTGCTGGATACCATCCCACATAGGTATAAACGGTAATGAAAACGCTGACACAGCGGCAAAAGAAGCTATTGGATTACCAACAATACAAATGGCAATACAACCACAGGACTACAAAAGCGAAATGAAAAATATTATAAAATCGCAATGGGATAAAGAATGGAAAGACACAAGTCAAAATAACAAACTAAGACAAATAAGAAAAAACATCACTCCATCGGAACTGCAGAGAAACAGAAAACATCAGATAATAATAACAAGACTCAGAATAGGACATACAAGAAAGGACACAAACACCTGATGACAAAGACAAACCCACAAATATGCGATAGATGTAACAAAGAAATTACAGGGGAACACCTAATTACAGAGTGCCAAAAATATAATATGCAAAGACAACAATACAAAATACCAAAAAACCTAAAAGCTGCACTTACAAATACAAATGTAAACGTCCAAAAACTAATCAATTACTTAAAAGCCAGTAATCTAATACATAAAATATGAAATATACATAACTTCTATTTATCATGTGGATACTAATAGCTACATTGTTGAAGTATCCTTAAAAAATTTAAAAAAAAATATAATGTCAAACGCTCACTGTCCGATACATATACATATGGCAAACGCCATTGAATTTTATCTATTGTAATGTTTGTGTTGGCTCCAGATGTTGCTATGAATGCATTTTCATCATTTTTTGCACGTACTAATATTTGTTCTTGACGTGCATTAACAATGATTTTTTTATAATCTTCAGCAAATCCCAGAAGCATTTTTAAGCGAATACAAACATTGAAATATCTTTCACTGGAGAATATTTGATTGTTATAATTATGAGGACTCCAAGAGGCATTTTCTAGAAATTTACTTTCAGCATCATTGGTAGATAGAAGCGATTTTATTGTACTTGTAATGCCAACATTTTTTGCTCGATCAATTTCAATTCCATTTAGTTCATAACGAATTTCATCAAATAAAAATGCAATAGAATTATTGCCTAGTATTACATTTGTATCATTTTCATGCTTTACTTTTCCTTCAATGTATAGAAAACTCTCATGAGGAAGAGTAAATATATCTTGCTGTTGAACAGGAATTCGCATTTCATCGTTATTGTTGAATGTAGTTGATGCATATGGTTGATGTGTATGTATTTCCTTACGAATTATTCCACTAGCGAAATTAATTTCTTCATTAATTTGTAGAATTTCCATTGTTGTATTCCTCTTCGTCCTTATTGTCGTTATTATCACAATCTTGTTTTATTTTACATGAAAATAAACAAATAATTCGGTATTTTATTTTATGCCGCTTGAAGAATTTTCGTAACCACTTAATTTTGACGGAGTTTTAATCCTAATGATTATGTTATGATTTCAGGAACAGCTTATTCGCTGATGTCAACTGTTTAACAGTAGGTCTACTAGTGATAGGCTTATTGATACCCCCATTTTATATGTTTTCCGTACAGCACCAAATTGAATACCCATTTTTACTAGACTGAATTCACGTGTAGTCCTATCATAATGACTTCACCTCGAAAATTGATGAGATTTCCGTCCTGATCCACTATTTTAAGTGTTATTATCGCTATACTTCTAACATTAATCGGAAGATAGATAACATTCGCTGGTACTTTGTTAGAGACGGTCCTGTATTTCCTTGAGGTCAAAAGCCGTTACTGTAGATGCTAACATAAACACTCAAAAGAGAACATAACTTCATAAGTGCCCCGAGTAGAGTTTACATTTGGATATAAATATTTAGGCGAGGGCACATAAATTCATAGATAGTCCGATTGAATTATTAGTCACAATTAGATATGAATATTTAGACGAGAGAATGTATCTTCATAAATGTCAGGATTGAATTATTAGTTTAGTCTGGGATATAAATGTTTAGACGAAGTAATATAAATATTTGACCAAGAGGGTGCGGACCCGTGAGAACAAATGCTAGACGGGGTGAAGAAAAGGGTGGTAAATAAGTGGGAGAAAAGCGTCTTCGTACAAGACGGTGGTAGATTCATTTGGAGAGTCCCGCGAAGACACTTGAAGAAAAAAGGCGTGTAGTAAGAGGGCTAGAGTCCCCCGCGAGCTACAGATTTGGCTGAGCGACTTGGAATAAATCGAGAGTCGGTACATTAAGGTGTATCATTGCTTAAGAGCAATTGTAATAGAATCCCGGTTAAGTCGTGACGCTCCTAGTAGTGAGATCCGCGGTAAGTGAATTCTTGGTTGTGCGAAGAGTGCCGTATAGTTCGCAACAGTTAAGTGAGTGGTGTGAAACGTGTGGCGTACCAGAAGGCGTATATTGGATTATCGTCACGAGAGCTGTCTGTCTGATTCACTGCATAAATTGTAAGTCATTTAATCTTGTACTATTAATGTAATTCGTCCTAAAAGTTAAATTCAATATAACCATACATATCCAGCTTAAACTAAGACGTGTTAATTATTTACTAACTGTTTATCCTTCTCACACTCGAAAAGGTGAACCCAGTAATTATCAGTAAGAACTTCAACGATTTTATAACCAGGTGGCACTGATATAGAAAATTCATGTATTATATGACTTGGGTTTCCATTAACATATGCTCCTGTGGTAATGTTGCAATCTATACGCACTGTTTACACTGAGAATTTTCACAGGTAAATCAGATTCGTGACGAACATTAGGCTGTAGATTACGTTTTGTGAAACCTAATATTGAGCCAATGGAATCATTGCTGGATTACATTTAATTTCACTTTTTAGCGTATTATTATTTGCTTCCAGTGAGATTGAAATTTGTTTAGTTTTAAGTTGCTGATTCAGATATAATTCAATATCTTCAATCTCATACGATCCGACAGGAATTTCAATGACGTAATCTTCTACGTAGAATTTATTATTATACTTATCAATGTTTGGTACAGAATTGAACGTTTGAAAGTCAATAAGTCCCAGTGCATACTGCGTTTCATAATTTAAATCAATTGGCGGGAAAAAATCAGCCGTTAATATGGACTGAATACCAGACAATGATATCAGTAGGGATGACATAATGAGACTGACTAATACACATTGCTATTTATTATATTTATGTAGAAAATTTAAGCATAAATGACCGCAAATTACTGTGTCAAAATTTTAAAACCTTTTATGATTATATTTAATGTTTATTTTAGGATCTAAATTACTAAGGTAGCGTATAACCTCAATAGGAGAACGTAAATTACCAAAACTATCAAAATATTCAACGTTATTCTTTAATTTCTTATAAGCTATCCAGTGCGTACCTTCACCATCTTTGTCATCAAGGTTTATAATGCCGCATTCGTTTAGACGTACACGAGATGGTAAATTATTTCTCATAAAAACGTCGCGGAAATATAACACTTCACGCGAATATTTTCGTAGTTCAATATCAGTTAAAGCACGCCTGGGTAGACATAAAAAATTATGCGGTTTTAGATATAAACCAAAACCTTTACGATATGGTTTCATATAAAGTCCTGATCCTTTCTTTCCAGGAGCAATAGCTTCAATTGTCTTATTATATCGCACATTTTCTTCTAATTGTTTACGCGCATTCTGAGCATCTTTAACTGCGCGTAAAACGCTAGCAGTACCACCTACTAAACTACCGATGGCTCCTAATCCAGCAAAAATTGGTATTAATGGTAAAATACCACCACGCTTTGGTACTTGATTGTTGATTTCACAACTTTACGTGCGGCACCCAATGAAATGTTGATTGCTTTTTTTTACGCTATTTTTATCATCATTTAATATTTTATTTTCTTGTAACATTGTTTTAGCTTGGTTTACGACAAGTTTCACAGGGAGCTTTTGTTTTGAACCCATTCCTAATTTAACTTTAGTTTTCATTGCTTTCTTCACCAGCCAGGCAGCAGATTTTTCTCCTAAGCCAGCGTCTTTTGAATGAAGCCTTTCCTGAGCTTGTTCAATTAATTTTTTGTCAGCTTTATGTCGTTCATGTAAATCTTTTATTTTTGAATATGCAATATCATGATCTTTGCAAGCAGCATCTAATTGATTTATTCCAGGATCACCACATGCGATACGTTTATTTAGCTTCGTTCCCGGTCCACAATACTGATAACCAGGAATATGCATCTCAAATGGTAACTTATTAATAACTGTATTTAAAAGTCCCCGTCCATGACGAGAACGACGATGACGTGTGCACTCTTTCATATTCGTAAACATAATGAGGTGATGGTACATAAGTTTCACTAATTTATACATAAATAGGAATGTAATACTCATCTCCTGTCAGTAAGAGTAAAGATGGAATACATTAAACATCAGCTGTCATTACCAGTTCAGGATTTTGATGTTTTAATTGAAAATAAGAGTCAAACGATACACCGACAACATGGAGAACTTCTACCGAATACTGTACGTTGTATTATTTGCAGTCCGTCTAATTGCGGAAAAACGAACGTAATGCTTATACTACATCCTAACGGGTTACGTTTTGAAAATTTATATTTGTTTGCAAAATCGCTGAATCAGCCTAAATATCAGTATTTAGCTAAAGTATTCGCTCGAGTATCGGACATAATAAATTTTAATCAGTATACAGATAATACAGAAATTGCCCATCCTTACAACGCTAAACCAAATTCATTGTTTATATTTGATGATGTTGCATGCGAAAAACAAGAAAATATTCGAGCATACTTCAGTATGGGAAGGCATTCAAACATTGATTGTTTTTATTTATGCCAAACTTATACCAGAATACCGAAACATTTAGTACGAGACAATGCGAATCAACTTATTCTCTTCAAACAAGATGATATGAATTTGAAACACATATATAATGATCATGTAAATACCGACATGACGTATTCAATTTTCCGTAACATGTGCTCCACATGCTGGACGAATGCTCGGTATGGATTTCTGGTGATTGATAAAGGTCGTGATAAAAATAATGGACGTTATAGACAAGGGTTTGATACATTTATTTCAATAAAATAGTCAAGATCATACACCACACCCTCAGTATTCTAACAAACGTTGTCAGGTACAGACGTTTACAGGTGTTAGATTCAAAACGTAAGATATTACGTTTGAAACGTGATAAATTACGTTCTAAACGTGATACGTTACGTACTAAACGTGATACGTTACGTTCTAAACGCAATACGTTAAAATTAGAATATAATATTTAAAGATGGAATCAAATATTTCAAATGATTGCATTGCCAAACAAATAATAAATGTAAGCAATGCGATACGTCGCACACATAACCTTATTAGGAAACAGCAGATATATAATGAAGATGAATTAAATCGAACACTGAAACCTATTATCAGCCCCCTCAATGAACTTGTGAAAAGAAAAGAACCAATATCATCTTTAGCTGATAACGATCACACAATAAAAATTGAAAATACTGAAAAATTTGACAACGACAATCGTTTCATGAAATACATGTTAGAAAATGATGATATACCGAAAAGTAAACGGGATCGTTTCTATGGTGTTGGAGCTTTAAGTAACGGTGAATATAAAATTGGAGATTCTCAGATTCATCTTCTCAAGGAAAATATAGTTGTAAATGATAACGTATACAATTCTACAGATGGGTTACTTGAACTATTATTTAAAGAATATCCTGACGCGAATATAGTTACAGATACAGATTTAAAACATTATAAAGAAATACTTGAAAAAACTAACGCTCATAAACAGAACTATAAACCAAATGGGCGAATACGATCCAATAGAGGGAACAAATATAAGAAGATAATATCCAAACTATTTTCACCCAGTGCTGTTACTGGTACAGGATTTTTACCAGTACACATGGTGACTAATATTGCAGCGAATAATATTGATTACGTACATTGGGATGATCCAAATGAGCTTGTTGATAGACTTAGACTATTGATTGCATCTCGCAATGCTGGCCATACTGGACATAATAATGAAATAATATCTATTATTGAAGAATTACGTGAAGCATATATAATTGAGTGATGCAAATAATTTTATATAGTATAAGTGCAAACGTTAACGTGTAAACATAATGAAGAGCAGTGTTGATAAATTTGGACGTCATTTACATGGTGAGAGTGTCAAGAGCTCCCGTGTTATTTTTCAACAAACTTGACTTAATATAAATTCTAATGGAAATATAGATGTGTCTTCTAAATGTCTTGTTAATGTGAGCAATCCAGTGGAAGCGAAAGACGCTGCTAATAAAGTATACGTTGATAAACATATTAAAACAACGTTTACATCATTAGAAAATCTAATAAATACTATAGAAAAAGAAATAAAAACATTGAACTACATAAAGACCAGCATTAATGAACAATAAAGAAATAATAGTTAATGAAATACATCGTTCTGCACGCAGAAACTATAAGCGACGTCATGTGATTGTTAAAGGAATCAATGACTTGTTTCAAGCTGTTGTTGTAGAAATGATTCCTTATGCAAAGGTTAATAAAAACTTTAAATATATGTTAACCGTCATCGATGTTTTCTCTAAATATGCTTGGGCAATACCAATGAAAAGTAAATCTGCAAAAGATGCTGTTACAGCTATGAAACAAGTACTTAAAGATCGCATTTCGAAAAATGCGCAAACAGACTTGGGAAAGAATTTTACAATTCTGACTTCAAGAAGTTAATGAAGTTTTATAACAAAAATCATTACTCCACCTACAGTAACCTGAAAGCATCAATTTGTGAACGTTTTAATCGCACGTTAAAACATATGATGTGGAAACAATTTAGTATGCAGGGAACTTATAAATGGATTGCAGTACTACCATCTCTGATTGAGAAGTATAATAACACGAAACATCGAACTATTAAAATGAAACCCGTTCAAGTAACGAAGAAAAATGAAGAAGAAATACTAAAATCTGTCTACAATTACCAATATAATGACAAAGAAATTCCTAAATTCACAACAGGTGATAAAGTGCGAATCAGCAAGTATAAGGGAATTTTAGATAAAGGATACTGGCCAAACTGGTCAACTGAACTATTTACTATACATAAAGTGCGACATACTAACCCCATTACGTATGAACTGATTGATTATCAAGAACAGCCTATTGCAGGAACATTTTACGAATATGAATTAAAACGTACAAAACAGCCTGACGTGTATTTAGTAGAAAAAATTGTTAAGAAGAAGAAAGGTAATTTAGTGTATGTAAAATGGTTAGGAATGGATAAAACACACAACATTTGGATACATAAAAATGATGCTTTATAATTAAAAATATGTATATTAAATAAAATATGTAATTTTATTAAATTTATTGATTTTCTTTACATTTCATACAGTCCTTTACCATTCTATATCTATACATATTAGTATTAACATTCTCATGTTCTAAACTATATCTATAACTCATGAACTCCGAATCTTCCTTCCAAGATTTTGGAAATTTTTCGCAAGTATAGTCAATTTGTTCTCCTGCGTACACCATCACGAACTCTTTCGTTAAACATTGAATTTCTTCAAGGTACAATTGATTTAGTATTCCCTTCTGAAGAAATGCTATAAGAGCAGCTAATTTTGTAAAGCGCCATGTAAACCATTCGTACAATGCGTGAACATTTCGTACTGCACAATGATTTCTGTGAAAATTGCAGTACCCAAATGTAGTTGATGATAATAATTCTTCTAATGCAGAACATTCAATATCTTCCAGATTCTTGATTGATATATGTTTTAAATATTCCGCCAAAATTTCATTCAAATATTTCATTTTTGATAGGCCTTTTACGTATATTAATGTAGCATTTGTCAACATATAAGCAAGTTTCTCTTCCAAATCCGAATATTTTGTTTTGCCGGTACACCACTCTAAATTATGATGATGTCTTACGAGGAAATTAACATTTCGACGGCTTTCTCTATTCAATTGACTCCATGAATAAGGTGGAGCAAATATTTCCGAATCACATTTTCCATCACAAATAGAAATCACTGCAATTTCTTTACAAACAAATTGTTTTTTGTTTACCATAAAGCCTTGGAGATCGAGAATAACGGCCATTATGCACACAAGTGTCTGATTCAGTATATCGAGAACAACTATTGGAAATTTAATTTTACATATTCTTATATATATGTAAATGTAGCCATCTGTTAATACTCAGCTCAACTAATATTTTTATTATAGAAAAATAATTTAATTATGTTTTAAGTAGTCTGGACATATTTAGCAGCAAATTATCATTTTATTTCTTAGAATATATAATGCAAATGAATATCAGCAATGATACAAAGAAATTTATCGGTAGAAAAATAATTTAATCATTCAATTGTATTTTTAAGATAATCCGTTTCCGTTATACATTCGCACTAAATTATCATCTTATTTCTTAGAATACATAGTGCTGTGTTAGCATCAGCAATGACACAAAGAAATTTATCGATATAGAAAAATATTGTAATCACTCAATTACATTCGTCAGCTGAATATTATATGTATATATACCTCAATGCTTTAAGTGGACACACATTACAAATCAGAGAGAGCAGCAGTTCGTTCAAAATGTGGATCATAACAGAATATAAAAGTGATGATGTGAAATATTGTGTAAATTTAATTAACTTAAACATGTTCCTTGTGGGGACTGGGTGATACAGCGATATAATTTAAAAATCAGATGTAGTGGACGAGAATCATGCATATTTTATTCTGGAGGGAGAAGAGTTGAAATTAATTAATAATGATGTAAGT
>JAGJTL010000104.1:7603326-7620838 GCA_022063505.1 Calosoma granatense | reverse complement strand
TATTGATACATGACACGTTTGTTAAACAAAAAATTTAGATATATTTTTGCATCTTGCTTTCAATGCTATTTTCCAAAATAGTTGAATTATTTTACATTTTATACCACGAAATACGTTTTGTCTATATAGAAAACCAATTATGTAAAGTAGTTCTAGTAATAAAACATAGATATGAGTATACTTGAAGCTGGAGAATGTAATGGAACATTTTCTTGGAATTATTAGTCTGCAATATCGACGTATGTCTTCTGCATTACATTTCTGTAATGTGGGTTGCATTTCAAGTCAATATTGACTAAAAAAGCTCAGACCACACGTATTGTGCTTTCAAGCATTGCGTTTTACAGATTTCTTATTGGTTAAAATTGAAAATCATTATTTCAAAGAGTCCTTCTGAATATGCTCAGAGAGTTACAAACATGTGTTTGAAGGATCATGTGTTTTTACTGGTGTCATCGCCATTGACATGGAAATCAATGTCAAACGAACCTTTGGAGTGCAATCTGTTTACGGTATTCACAACTAGATGTTGAGAAAAAAACACAAGAGGGCCCATGATAAACGTTCCTCTTCGTATAATCCTGCAAAGGTCAGTGCAGTGAGTGAGAGAGTGATGATTTGCTTGGCGCGCGTTCAAGTATCGACCGGCCATATCGCTCCGCGTCGCTCTGACGTAAAGCAACATAGAGAGTAAGTGAGAGAGAGCGATCGTGGAGAGAGAGAGAGTGAAAGGAACAATGAGAAAGACAGAAAATACTGTTCACCACACGGCCAGACAATACTTACAATATAATAATAACGATTTATAAAACGCCATTGCGTGATTACAACCATGGCACGCATTGGGGCAACAGGTAAAATGGAAAGATCCGACAGATAATAAAATAATCATCATTCAGTGTGAACTTGCACTTAGGCAACCAGTTTTTATGACCTGTTAGGCTGTACAGCTCGCACCCTTCACTAAGAACTGATTTTATTAGCCGGAGGATAATTTTACACATAGTTAGAGAATATTTAGTGATACGTATTTGACAATTGTCCTGTCATGTCAGATTTTTATCCAATAATCCAATTACTAAAATACTGTGTATATACAGATTTGTTCTGTGTATTCGGTTTACAATGTTTGTATAGTGATGTTGATAAATTATGTTCACGATATGTCATGCTTTGTACAATGTGTGTATTGTGTGCAAAGCTTCATGTAGCTCGTTTTCGACGACGCGCCCCGGAGCTATTACGTCAAGCAAACGTGCTCAACGTTAATAACCTCACAATTCATTGACCATATAATACATACGTGTGTACAATATATTCCCCTATAACTGTTTGTAGTGTATAATTTGTCTTTAGTTACTGATATGTTACCTCAAGACTGTTGCTACTGCCTGTACTTGTGCTTCCATTCTTGCTCTGTGTTGGCGAGGTGCTACCACCGATGGCTCTCTCCTTGGCAGCTCTAGCCCACGATTCCAGTTTCTTGTGAGCGACCCAACAACTAGCGGGTGTCATGCCTGTGCCCCCGGACATTCTTACACGTGAAACCACCAAGTCACACCATCGTCACCAGCAGTCGACTGTTGCAGGTTGTTTAATCGTATTGCAACTTCAGATGAACAACATTATTTCGTATCGTGTGCCACGGGAGCTTAATTGATGCGTGTGGGTGTTGTTCGACGACTGTGTGTGTGTGACGATGTATGTTTGTTATGTGTATGAGAGCGCGCGCGTGTTTCGTACACGCGTTGCCTTGTGCGAGTGCGTACGCGTCTCTTCCAGACACGACGGCGGCCCGTGTCGCACTGCGCTACGTGTTGTTCGCGTAGCACGAGGGACGTCCGGGGCTCAACAGGTTGAGATCGACTGACTGCAATAGTTATTCGTTTCTAAGATGCATGCTTTTACCATTCAGGCATTGGAACATCACGTACTAATGCCATGTGTGACTATTATATCGCATAATAGTCACACATGGGACGTATTTCGTATTGACATGATGTAAGAACGTTCATTATGTTCAAAGCACAAAGGTTCGCATTCGATAACGATATCATATACTACACTACGCCTTAAATTCACTGTCAAAGCGGGCGAAAAGCCCATTGCTGTCTCGATATTTTCCTCTCAGACTGTAATATTTCATTTTGCTCTGTTTACAAGTTAATTACAGCATATCTAAACTGATGGCTTGTAGCTTGTAGAACAAGAGTCATTACCCTGCTTGGGAAAACAACCAACAGTGTATAAACATTATAATATATAACCACAAACCTCATTCTAATTGAACGTAAAATAATTTGTTCTTTCTATAAACCCCCGAACATCATCATATTACGCATTTACATAATTCTATCACAATTAAAAACAGATACGTAATTAATGCGAGCTAATCGATTTTGCTAATATTTATTTTGCTTACATTAAAAGAGAAACACAAACATTTCGTCATTGCGTATCCCTGGCAACCTGTCAAACTGCGGATTACTAACAAATATTAATTTTAAACTTTAACAAGCATACATCCAAGCTGTTCATATACTAATATAAAGACCTACACTTTTACCATATATTATTATTGTACACACTTATTTTGCTGTCACAATATAAAGCTATCTGCTTCAATATTTTAATGAAGTATGTTCAACTTTAATTCAGCAGCTTTAAAAAAGAAGAAAGAATATACACGAGCAGAGTTAAATGCATCAACGTTATAATTTTCAATTAGTAAAGTCACTAATTATTGTCAAATTAATATCAGTATGAATATTTCTCAGTTACATGTTTTGTAATTCGATGTAGTTTGCATTTCAATATAATCTAATTAATCATATCTACATGTATTTTAAATTAATAATTCTTAATCTTGTAAAAAAAAAACAAAAAAATATTACATTTTGTTGTGAAATATATTATTTTCGTTGTATTTTCGTATATAAAATATATTCGGCGTGAGATAGTTCTGCGTAGTAGTAAATAATTCAACAGAAACAAACTGGACGCTTCTGAAAAGTATTTCCAAACTCTGTACTATCCGAAGTTAGTTGACAATCATTGACAGTAACAGTTAATCGATGACGCCACAATATTATCGACTTCCTTCCAATGATATTAGCTTCAAAACAATTTCCTGACTTGTGTGTGTGTGTGCTAGATATTGTTATTTTACAATATCATAGCTAGTAGAATAATATCTTGTACGAAATCATGTTACTTGTGATAATATTTCATGTATTTACATAAAAGTAGTAGTGTATTACTTAGTAATTTTCATTGGTAGATATATGCCACTGGTTTGCCTATGTTAATATTTATATTAATACAGGAAAATATGCTTTTACGTAAATTGATGTTGGCAGAAAATGAGTTTATAAATATCGTCGGTAACTTGAGTGCTTGTATGCTATTTCAACTAAATTGATATCAGGATGTAATATGTTTGGTCGCTGTTAATATTTGCATGTGCATCCACGTATTTACAAATACAGATTTATCAAAGTACATTTATTTACTGTACTCGCAGTTTTCTCTAGCAAAGGTAAATATTTCCAGCTACGATATATGAGGAATTTTAGTTTAAAACGGAATTAAAACCTAGTCTGTAAATTATCCAATATTCAGTGGAGAGATGTATGAGTATTCCAGCATCATGCAGACGTATATAATGACAGTACATGCATCGGAACATACACGTATTATTAACCCCTTTAAACAGGGGTTCGGAGCCATTTTGACCTAGATATCTATTTCAACGCTGAGCTTTGGCCGGGGAAAGTTGACAAAACACGTTTTTTAAAGCATAGTTAGACGAAATAAGTTTCTACATATATAGTACTCATGATTTCTTAACAGATGTGTGTTTGTACATGAATAATGTGCATCATAGTTGTTTTGTTTTGATCCAGTTTAATGTTAATTTGTACTGAAAGCTTCGAATAAAACTTTAGCTTTTAGTTCTCTTGTAATAACTATGGTACTGCGTCACAATATTTGCTTTTAATTTTGAATTTAAAACTTTTCAAGCTTAAAAAAGTTCTGTAAAATTAAGTTTCTACGCAGTGGATTACTTAAATCAGAAGAACAATAAACTTTGATGTAAAATTATTCTAATTATAAACTAGAAAGAAGTGGTTAGATAACAAATTTCAAATTACATTACCAAAAATGTATGTAAATGCAAGAATGAGATTTTAATGGAAAATAAACTTGTATAGTAAGATGTTGAAGTGAGTGGTTTGTGAATGGTAGATGCAAATATTAGGTAAAACCTATTGAACATTCGAGCAGAATTTTTAAATTGATTCACGAAAAAACGGTTGCAGAAATTCAATCATGAGAGGCATTTGTAAAATACATTTGAAGAATCCAGTACAGTGCATTTATAAATAACAAAACCAATAAAATGCACAGCTTCGATTAAATTGTAATACCAGGTACTACATTTAATTTTGTTTAAACATTAACACGTTATTTGATATATTTAAACAACACATGTAGCGTTTATAATACAAATAGTAAATATTATGAAATAGATAATTGTTCAATGTTATGCATAAATAGTAAACAATTATTTTTAGAGTGCGGTCATGCCGATGAAATGTACAGTTTCCACGCATGAGATGGATTCAAATCTAATGGAATTATAATTTATCGCGTTGTTGCATTGAAATAGAATTATTACCTTTCTGTTTAGATACAAGGTCAGTTATATTCAAGCAACAAAAGCTTTAGATTTCCAAGGTGAAA
This sequence comes from Calosoma granatense, assembly GCA_022063505.1. NCBI lineage: Eukaryota > Metazoa > Arthropoda > Insecta > Coleoptera > Carabidae > Calosoma > Calosoma granatense. The sequence goes on along the minus strand of JAGJTL010000104.1, from coordinate 7,616,092 downwards.
GACTTGTAGAACATTGTGCTCGCTTAATGTGCTTTTGTTTTCTATAACACTCGGGTGTTTTAATAATTTTCCCAGAAGCAGTAGAAGTGTTATTATTAAAGCGATTTCTTTGTACAACATCTCGCTGTAAATTAACGGCAATAATTCAAATTACTGAAGTTTATTGATTTTGTTTTATATCAGTTAATAACAATAATTTGTGAGTCAAATATAGAATTTTTACATGCGGTATTTATTTCAAATGTTAAAAAGTAATAATTTTAAATACAAGAAATTACTGCAATAAGAGTGGTTACAAATACGCCCACTGCCGATTCTATATATGTTGAAATGATTTGTAATTCAGTACAGAACAAGCGTTCTGTAAGGTCCTCTGTATTTGCATATGTAAAAGGCTATTTAAATAAATGAAAAGGACCACTGTCGCTGTCCCTCTTCTGTATTCCTTTATAATTTTACATACATATCAAGTATTGATTTAGTATATAATATAAAAAGAAAGTAGAATGAAAATCTAATACAGATTGCAGCAAGGGAGTGGGCGATATTAAACATTGTTTTTCAGCATACCCGATATAACTATCGTCATTCAGTTTTTCTACTATGATATCCAAAAATCAATACATCATCACATACGGTACAATATTTATTTTGTAGAACATTTTATCCTAAATTTGTAACAACGATTTTAAAAAGTTAAATAAATATTAGTATAATGGTTTATAGCGCTTGGTTTATTTTTCCAATACATGAATGTACGTGACTTCAAGTAACCGAGAATGTTGGTTCGTTTCAATTTGTTTGGAACACACAGTAACAAAAAAAAAATAAGATATACAGTCAATACAAGTTGTGTGTATAGATACTCCATCTTGTCGTCGCGTAGACAAACCGTCCACACCCTACACTCCAACCCCCCCCACCCCTTTTCCGTACCAACTATTGCTATCTTTTTCTAAATCCAGATATCGATCATTCCGCATCAGTTCTGTTTAATTAAAGTGGAACTATACAGACTCGCTTTCTATCGTTCTGCGTTTATACATATTGCGCATGATACACGACGGACAACCAGTCATATTTAAAACGAATCAAATTTGAAAATCATTTCCAATTTAAATATGATCATTTATAATGACAAATGATTTCAATATTACAAACTAACCACATAACTTACAAGTTAAAACCTTAGTATATGTTAATATTTATAGAATATTGAAAATAATTATTATAAGAATTTTAGAGAAAACATATCTAAGATAAGATTAATTACAAAAAGCTCGACTAGGTGACAGCACTTGTAAACGAATAGAGGTACAGTGAACTAACATTGAAAAAGGAACGACACTAAAAGCTCTAGCGGCAGTTTATCTACCGTCCGATAGATGGCAGGCCGTAAAAGCTCTACACTTGTAGTACGAAAGCTTTCACATAGATATCGTCTAAGTATATTTGTTTTATTGTCATATAATAAAAATATGTGCACAATTTTCAGAATGTGCTTTTTATTTATGAGAAATATATATAAAGAAAAGTAGTCTTTGTTTATCGAATGAAATCTATGGTTCTTGTGCAAAGAATCTTTTTATCTTTTTTAGTGTAAACGTTACCTATAATTTATTGTTTCCATTAAATAAAATATAGTATGTGAGAGTTAAGAAAACAAACCTTTTGCGTTACTGCATACATTGGTTTAACGGACTTTCTAGAAGGATACTCCGGAGACATACAACGATCCAGCGGGCCCCATTCCTTGGTTCTTCGCCGTAAGGTATAATAACGGTACACGACAATGGTCATGGCAACCACTAGCGCCATCCCAGTGCCAGCGGCAGCTCCAAGAACTGCAGACCCAACCATGTTGGGATCTAGAAAGAACAAATATTATTTTCATTAAATGTCAGTGCAATCAGTGTTATTGTAAGTTATGAAGAATGTGTATTAAACATTTTTCAAAGGAAAATAATTTAATTAAATAGTTTGGAAAGAAATGTACAATGAATTTGAAGATACAACATATAATTATCTCCTTCGTATAATATGTACAGGATTATCTAATTCAATTTCTGAAATCCTAGAATATCACATCACACTTAGGGTTGCGTGATAAATGTATAACCATGTATAACTTCGTATTATTTGTTTTTTTTTTGATAAAACTTTAAATTGGGGAACAAACTTTACTCCTTCAAAGATAAATAGCATGCAGGTAATACAATTTTAAAGTTTTATGTAGTACAGTCTGTTACAAGTGCTAATAAAAGTTCAGGATAGTTTAGTTACATATTTATAGTATCTACTGCAGGTGAAACCAGACCAAAATATTAAATTAAAATTATAGTAAATGCTATATTTTGTAATTTTAATATTTCATTATTTAAATATTTGTTCAACGAAATAGATAATTATAAAACATTTTTAACGAAGAACATTTATATTCTGAAACGGTAAAAATGTGAAGTTTCAAGCGGAATATTTCAAATTTATGTTCTTTGCCAGTGTTATCTTCTCTTTTATTTTAAAATTATGTAAATTTCTTCGGAGTTTAATGGACAGTAACATACAATGTGATGTTTTTTATTATTCTTTTGCTTATTTTTGCAGTTTCATAAATTTCATTGTCGGAATTATTTCCATCTTCAACATTAAACAGACGTTAAGTAGTAAATGTAAGAAACATTTACATCTGTTCATAAATAAAATATTTGTTCAAGTGTTTTAAAACAGAACAAATACATAATACAAGGGGTAAGGTATGTTTACATCTTTTATTTATTATTTTCTTAACTGTGAACAAACACTTATTATTCCTATCGTATTTTCTAGTGTTTGTGTTATATGAAATGAGAAAAACAAACGCTGAAATTACTGTTCCGGTTCTGTTCATTAAAATACTGTGTGCGTGTCAGATGATTTATACAATGCACGTATTTTTACTACTTTTTCTTGTAGAATTTTGCAAATAGTAATTGAATTTTAGTTTCATTTGATCTTCTATGTAACATAATAAATATGAAAATTTTACTGTTCTTATCTCAAAAAAACTTTGAATCTCACTTGATATGAGACAACTGGGAATTGTCAATATTCACCCTTGCTCCCCACTGCTCTAGAGACTATAAAAGAATAGATTCGTTTTATCTGATATTCTTTTGAAAAAAAATAAGTAAAAATAATGGCAATGTGATATTACAGTGACTGATACAGTTACTGTAATACATACAGGTGTATGTCTGCAAAACCGAAGATATAACCATGGCAACATGGATATATAAATAGATGCGGATTGATTTTCACCTTGGACATATATATAATTAGGATTTCACAATAAACCACAGGCCCTGGTGTGAGCTGGTAACTCCTTTGCGGGAGGAAGAGGTGGTAATTGATATATAGCGTGATGTTGAAAAAATATATCAAGTGCTAGTTTTTTGGATATCATTTCATCACAGATTTTAAACACAGACATTTAATGAAATTTAACAAAATGTAAATTTATTCAAGATTAAATGTAATCCTTAATTTAATAACCAATTTGGAAGGACTTTTATCAGTTAAATTATACACAAGCGGAAAATCGAGTGCAAGTTTTAGAAATTCCGGTTATTTTAAATAAAAAATGACATACCAAAAAAGAACAACTGAGGGTTGTAACGAATACTATTTTACAGTAATAAATGTCACATTCTATTCTAGCTGCGGCAAGTTACAAATTGCATTATAACAAAGAATATTTCAAGCATGATACTCGGAAGGTAACGTGTATGAAATTTACGATGTCCTTTGCAAACTAAAGCCAGACAAGGATAACTCAAGTCTTGCATTACACAACTGCTCACAGAAACAGCTGTGAGCAATATAACATACAAATAAGATTACCTTGCGTGTGCATTGTTCCAATATGGCTTCATTAAAACTAACAGTACACTGTGTACACTGTGAATTCGTGCTTATTTCACGCCCCAGTTCTTAGATAATTATTACATAACTGTAATTAACTACACATAATTAGACACTACGTTCCGTATATTAAATATACGTGTTGCAAACATAAATTGTGAGACAATCAATGTCAAGATTATTTAATTATATGCATATATTCCGGCGAAAAAATTCTTATTTCGAAGTTATTTCAGAGTTATTTGGAAATATGACATACGTCAAATTCTAATTTAAGTTCCTTAACTAATTCTGAATTCAAGATTTCTTATTCTCTTATTCCCATGATTTTGTGCTAAAAAAAATCATTAATTATTTTTAACTATGAGCAAAAGATTTTTCAACAAAATTCTGCAATCTGTTTGTTGGTTTTTCAAAGTTCCTGTTTTGGTTTAAGTGAAAAATTTAATTCGGTTCGATTTACGAGGAATAATTCAGAATTTAATCGTATACTGAATTGAGTTTGACATTTCTGAATATAAATAGCATAATTTAATAAACCTATCAACTTTGTCAAAGGATATATAAATATAATTACAGTACTTGACCTGCGAAATCGGTGAACGGAGCTAGTTACAAACTCAGCAGGATGAAGAAAAAATTTTATGATAGCAATGAAAACGTTAGTAGCAGAACGAATCAAGTGTTATGAACACTTCCGCTGTAATTTGTGCTGAAAAAGCTCACCAGTGTGGTATTTAAAAAATTGGTCCGTTAAAAAAATCATCATCATTTTTGCTTTCTCTAAGATGAATTAAATAAATTTTACTAGATAAAATGACATGTGCAATAGTATAAATTAATGAATGAACATTGGGATTACTGTGTAGGATACTTGACGACCCGTATTCTTCTTCTCACCTATGAAAGGTCACCGTAAATCCTTAGTATTCCATTTGCACCGGGGTTGATTGTACCATTAATTCAACAGACAAGACAGAGGCACGTGATAAATGACGAAGTATTACACAATGACAAATTTTGTCACATACATCCATTAGCGATGCAACCTTGAACAAAAAAAAACTTCGCACATTAACTATCGCTTACATAACAAATTCAAAACAATTCATAAAGATGTCATTGCAATAAAAGCGTTTTAAAAAATTTCACTATGTAAAAAAGCTGAGGAGCTTGATTGATTTAATTAAATCCATTTTAGGTGAAAATTTGAATATAAAGCGCAGGATCTGAAAAATTTTTGAAAGGAAAAAGAAGCCACTTGATTGATGCAGACACAAGGAGTATTTTAATATAGGAATATAGTTTATGTATATCTGAAACAGGAGAATATAATGTTTTGTCTGCTGAACTCCATATTCAGTTTTACATTATTCTAGTATTTCTCGGTTTATCAATACATTCAGGCTTCAGTAAACTACAGATAAATTGCATTATTATCTATTATGTCATGGAAACTTGGTTCTCGATGAAACGAACGAAACTTTGGCAACTTTGGTCACGGTACACTGCACTAACACGGAACATTTAAATCGATATAGCTCCAATACTACATTGACAGCATTGTCCCATGTGATTCACCGGCCAAATAAATGATTATATGCTCAACAAATTTACCGGAATTGTCCATTTCACCATTTTGTACATTTATTTCCATTCTATAAATATTGGCATTAATAAAACGGTATTTATTCAGACGAGACATTTTCATTCTGATATTAAAACCATAATCTATATGCTATACACTAGCATGGGTACTTATTGATTTTTTCACGAGTATCTGTCAATTCATATTTAATTTAATGGAAAGATAGCGTAAGCATTTAATGGAGCTTTTATATGTAGTATGACTGCATGCGTAGGTTTTTAGTTTTTAGCAAATGTTGCCGTGTATGAATAGTTTTATGTGAACAAAAACTTTTATTGGATAAATGGAAATGTTCTGTTTTATACAAGAACGGTTTTTGTACGGTTGTTTGGCATGGGAAAATAGTATATGTACAGTGTGGAAACGACGTATCCAATTCAAATATAAATCTAGAATCTGGACGGAGAATATTTCTTCCTCCTTTCTAAAGCATTACAGCGGCAACGATGTACCTGTACTAGCTTGTATTCCATGTAGGTTTAATGCTTGTACAGACGGACATAACATTACACATACAATAACGTTTATGGCCACAATGGACTAGCGAAATCCCTCGTCCACAATGGACAAATGTAATGTGCTGAAGTTGTACGTTGCTAAGTAACAGATCAACACTGACGTCAGCTGTAATCTAATCAGTTCAGTGTTCCATATTGTGATGAGTGGCACAACATTCTATGGAGCCATGCATAAAAAGATGGATTCATCGATTATTCGTTTACTGATAGCTTGAAATATTTAGAAGGCCAGAGTCTAATTCTGAAAGCATCAATATTGTTTATATAGTTTGATTGTATCAAAGTTATATATATTTTCAACTGGCATTGACAGTTTTCAGAATAATGACAGATGGTAGACATGGGTAATTGTGCATTATATATCTATATCTTTCTGTAATAAAGAATGAACTAGATTTGCGTTATAAATTATTCAACGTACTACATACATGTATAAATAAAGTTATGTTTATTTGTAATAAAACGTAGACGTTTTTGTTGACAATAGTTTAGTAGCAGTATTATAGTTCAAATCACTAGAGAGCATTTTATCAGTTTTGCGAGAAAAACCGTAACGAGGACAATTCTCTTGACAATGTACATGGGTTGAATAATAGTGAATTACTTTGTAGCAGTTACGCAATTACACGGCTGATTTCATTTTGTTTTTAACATTACCATTACATAGACACGACTTGGATATCTATAAATTGAGTCAAATCATTCCATTACTGTAATTCCGATGACTGTCAATAGAAAATGAAGAAAAAGCAGCTAGCGGTATTACGTCCGAACGATTTATCTTGAATGCAACAAATTTTTATTAATCACACTAGAATTCCGAGACTTCTGGATCAAATAAAAGGAAAGAATGAAAAATGAACTAGTGTAGAAAGAATAAGAGACGTTATATTTAATTGTCTGTTGCTGCTAATCTCGATAGAAATCCTCGACGTGAGGTGAGCACTAACAACTAATGGATTTTCAGTAGGTTTACTTCAGATCACGTTATACTTAGCAGAAGGAAACTGTGAAAACTGACATGCTATGGCTATGGAATGTAGTTTTGATTCTGTTTCCGAGTTCTGACTGATGCCAGGCAGGCAAATTTCAATATTCATTCAAGTCGGTTAATTGTCTATTAAAGTTCAGCAGTTTACCTGTATACCACAGACCGGCGAAACGCAAATTTGGCAATGGGTGACGTATTATCAAATTACGTGCACAGTTAAATTGGCCGGGCAAAAATTAATGGCCTAACTGCGCAGAATTCAATTATTGTTGTATGAAAATAAATATTGATATAGCATATATATTATTTCATTTCATTTGTAGAATCATACTGACGTTTATTTAATGGAATTCCACTTGTATATACTGTTTTCATTATTTTATACCAGCAGATTAGAACGTAAAGATAAAATATACATGTTCACTAAAGTGAAATGGCTGTAAAATATTATACGACGAATAAAATGAAAAAGATTCAAAAATCATTAGAGAAGCCGGTGTGAAAAATGACAACAACATTGTGCATGTATGTACTTCGTTACAAGTGAAGTGTGAGATGCTTTAATTTCATAGCACGTGCCAGACCATCTTAGAGACGGCAAATTGAAGGAATTCATTTCAACAGCTCCGCACAGAACTTGGATTAAACTCGGACATATTTCTAACTATGCACGACGTTCACTGTTCCACGTTACAACACGTGAGATATAAACCAATATTTTACTAGCACATAATTTGCATCCAAACACAGTATTAGTCCCAGATAACACAATTAAACCTGACCTTCAACCAGTAAGACGGATAAGGCAATGGTAATTGACAATAATTTATACGGAGAATTTCGGAGGTTGTAATTAAGACAAACCAATGTAAATCGTGGTGACGATAATAGCTAACATATTCTTTGATTAGATACTTACTTTACCTCGTAACTTTTGTGTCAAATATTTCAAAGTTTAACAAATATAATTTGGAATATTCTGAAACTAGTAAATGTTCGAACTTCTTTACAAAAATTCTAGTTTAAAATGTTCAAATTGGATACTAAACTGATATTACAGAACTCGTTAAACTTCATTTCAGAAGGCGCATTAAAACGTGTTTATCAGTTAAAAAATTGATTTATAAATGGATTATTCATATAATACAGGATTATTCAATTATCGCGTAGCCCGAAATTTATTACAAAAGTCTCAAAATTCAAGGAAGCAGAGTAATGGCTCAAAATTCCAAAATAAATATACAAAATCTATAGTTTGGACTGATAATAATGTTTTATTTTCTGTGTTGGCCGCTCTCTTACTTTGGTGACACGTACATGATGCACATGTTCATCACGTTCTGAAGTATCTCGATATAAAATATTACTTACATCTTGATTGCTATTATATTGAAGCAATTTATAAACGTCCAGATATAATTAGACGGAATCTGATGGAAGAGCAGTGAAAATGTAATCCTTTATCTAATTAATTAGCAAATTTTAACACATTAAATATTTAACCTGTAAACGGAAAAGGAAGGAAAATAATTTTAAGTAATTCACTTTTGTCAAATATTGAAAGAATATTTTAACAAAAAATATATATGTATATGAAGAATTTCAAATTTTAATTGTGAACGTCTGTTTACATTTTAATGAAACATGAATATTAATGAATAATATAGGAAAAAATATATAATTAAAGTCTGTGAAAAGATTAAATTAAATTTTAAATTGCGTTTCATTGGCTGCAATAGCAATTACGAATCTCGATAACTAATTTTCACAAACAGTGTTCGATAACATTGTTTCAATGTTATTTACGTGTTGAAATCCATCCAATTGGAAACTAACTGGGTGCAAATTATTGTTTTGAAAACACAAATTTAATTAGCTATTTAAAGAAAAGAAACGTCTGTAAAAAGAGATTCGAAAATAGAATGTTTTGAGTACGCCTGTACCAGTGTAAAAATAAATAAAAATCCAAAATCTTTAGAGTAGCTGAGGAAAAAGTTTAAAAGTAGCAAAAGAGGTTTTAACTTGGAATCACATTAAATCCTATTAGAATCACATATGTTTTTCTACTAATCCCATTATATGTTTTGTGAAAGTAATTACAGACGAAAATGGTTTGGCTGGAACAGTTAATAGCATTACAAATTAAGTTAGAGATTGTATTTTAGATACGTTAAAATTTTCTTGTACTTTATTTTGTGGAAAAACACATTAGTCCCTTAAGTGCCACTACTGTTAAACGTTTAGGATAGATTAGCCAAAAATACGTTGAACCTTTTGAATTTTGTTCTTTCGTGCGTAAACGATACATGAAAGGGCTCTAAATAAACCTCTCCCAATTTGTAGCATTTGACCTTTTCGCTACAAGTGTGCGGACGAATAACACAACGCTCAGCGGCTAAATTAGGTCAATCATAATCCTTTATATGGAAAATGTGTGGCAAATTGTTTCATGGATAAACAATCTATCAGTCAAAGTGTCAATTGCGAACGAAGGAGATGTTTGCCTGCTGTTATGAAGTCAATTGTCTCTGTCATTAGTAGACAAGTGTCACGCTTGCGTTAATACATTATAAGCCTCCGTCGTACATATGCTTGGAAATAATATCTAAACTATATATTCATTCTTCCTGTAAGATGAAGCCTAGAATTTGTGTTGAAAACGATTGTAAACGAAAATAACATTGTAATCCCAGGTGTAAATTTATTAGAGATTTGGATGTTTAGCCACCCGTGTTTCTGCTAAATTGAATTTTTATGGCATCAGTAATATCCTACAGCAATATTGCTTCATGATCAATCTGATACATAAAACCTACTCTATGACCAAAAATCTTAGAAACACAAGTTATATATCATTAATATTTTAGCATAATTTCCCATAAACTATACATTGTTTTATAATAAATACCCTTTACAATAATAATGTTCAAAACATTTTATTGAAACGATAACATATATGCTATAGATTACTGGCAGATTTTGCTTCCTTTGAAAAATCCTTTCATCTTCAAGATTTCTGCATTATTGCCCTTCTATTCATAATTTCTGTACAGCATCTTGGATGTATATATTGCATATAAAATATTTGCACATAAATATTAGAATATTAATGGATCTGGATAGTATCGCCTTTCTCCGGGAAAATATTAAATGTCCGCAAGTAAAATTTATTATCCAATGATTATACTGGTTACGACCGCGTGCCAATACCGGTGGCATTAACCGCTAATATATAATTGACATTGGTATTATATTAGCGGGTAACGATGGTGCAGTTAATATGGTAACGTAGTCGATTTAGACAGGTCCTCGATACACTAGATTACAAGTCTTAATTAGATCTCAATTCTCACACAGGGTGCCCCTGCCTGTAAACAATAAATTATTAGCTACCTTCGATAAAAGTGTTGTTCGCGGTATTAATAAAGTGCGTTGTAATGTTCAGTGGTATCTCTGGTTTTACAAAATACTTGATGTGTATGTTCAAAACGTGGAGGGCGTAGTCAGCATAAATTTTCGTCTATTGTAGCTACGGGCATTACTAAGTTTTTATCACAAACACATTCTATCTAATTTCATGTTTTTCCAAATAAATACTACATGGAGCCTTCTGGCTTCTAGAAATAAAGGTATATAAAAAAAGCGAGCAAATTATATTCGAGTCTATAAGCGCATAAATAAATTATATAACATTGTGTTATTTTCTAGTACATCGGGAATAAAATTTTCATGTTGTTCTGTTCAAAGTGTCATCGATAAAATCGTTGTACAGCTGCAAGTATGAAAATATTTACATTCAGAATTTATGTATACATCGAGGATAGAAAGTTTCTATTCAATATGTTCTACTTTGTGAACAATCACGTGCGGAAAAGCGGAAAACATACCGATGAGAGCTCCATGGAAACTGTCAAGTAGAAAATCTTACATAACGCTTGTCGCGTACTAGCCACATCACCGTATGATGAAGTTCACACAAGAAACTACCGAGCACCGAGTTTCACGAAGAACATGTTTGCTTAACGCACAAGATTTACACGTTTATAAATTAAACCTTGATATTCTAGTTAGAGTTCGTTCTTAAATGTATTTTGTAAATTTCTCTGAAACATTAATAAATTCAATTTAAACTAACTACTTAAAAATATTTTCAGAAATTATTAACATAATCCGCAAGTGCAAAGGGTTACATAATTTATATTCTTCTTACACATTATCGGAAATTTGTAGCATAATGTATGATTTTAATAAATGATAAATTACTGAATATTGATTTAGTTTTAACCTAGTTCGTCGAGTCATTTAAATAAATAATATTTTCCCAATGTATACTGTTCCTTTTTACATTTCTGGGAAGGAAGAAAGAATATTTATCTATGTATCTTATCCTCTCAAACCGTATACAGCAAAAATGTTTTATTGATGATTTTATATTCGGAGCAGGTGAGTCCAAAAACTGCAATGCGCAAAGGTGGAACTGCGGTTTTCATATTCGTTCTGGGATTAAAGAAAATATTATTTGCATTTGCATAATCTTTTCTCTTTTTGCATTAAAATATCTGCCTTAATCTTGTAAAAAGAAAAATATAAATATGTGTTTTTATAATGCATGGAAAATTTTAATTATAAATACATATTTCAGTAATTAATACTTCACATATTTCCAAGTAAATGGAAAATGTGAATAAAGAAACATTGTTCATTATTTGAAGCGTAAATGAATCTATTCTATAAACACTGAAAAGGATTTCGACAGCTCTATATTGACAAGTAAATAATGAATCAATTGTTTATTTTTAAAATGAAACTATTGTCTTATTAATTGAACTGGAACAATATAATTGCATACCTGTCGTAGACAAACCATATTTTGTATAAAATATTTACTTTAAAGAGTTTTATTTCATTTTGTTAAACAAGATATAATTCTCGGATTCTCTTGGAGGCAAACGTGGCAAACACTTTTATTTTTCAAAAAAGTTCGAAATGTAAAGTCCGTATATGTTGTATTTTATATTCCAAGGGAGCAGTTCACAGGTTTCAGTGGAAACAATATAAACAGTATTTTTCTTTTGCTGTACAGCAGGTTACGGATAAAGAAAAAAAGTTTTTGTTGTTTTATTTGGTGAGCCTTGGTTGGAAAAAGATTCAAAGAAAATCTTTATTTTACAAGTGAGAAAGAAAAGATTTTCTTTTTTAACATTGTAAATCCGATCATGGATGAACAACGCCTGTATGTAATATTCAGTGAGATTATTTTGAATATTGAATATAATCCTGGTGAAAATGTCATTTCAGTGAAGCATACATGATTCATGTGCGTTCGATAAATAACATTTCCGTCCATGTGCATATTATTTCCGCACATCAAATCACATCAAAGGATCAATTTTACACAGTAGCACCTAATCAAAATATGACTGATTATATATCGTTTCATTAAAGTGTTTGTAATACAGATGAAAATTGTATATGAAGGTGTGAAACACCTTTTAATTTTTAACGTTTATATTTCAAGAATATGAATGTAGTATTAGTGAGGAATAGTTTACATAAATTCATGGAAGAAATATGTACGTACATTTGTACATACATGAGTATAATTTATCTGTCACACGAACATATGGCAATATGTTACACGCAATTTGTAATGTTGACAATGCAGTGTTATTGGAAAACAATTATTTTCCTCGATTCAGCAAATATCAA
>JAGJTL010000104.1:7574504-7599819 GCA_022063505.1 Calosoma granatense | reverse complement strand
CTAATTCATTTATTCTATTTTTGATACTACTATTCTATCATGCAGATGACTGTGTATTTAACATTTAGGAAAATCTAAAAGTAAATAGTACTTCACTTCGTTCATTTTAATAATTAATCATGTTTTTCACGCGAAAATTGTTTTTGCCAAGTGCTTACAGTGAGAAGCTTAAATTTTCATAATTTTTTATGAATAATATAATTCATTATTTATGTCAGAATAAACTTATAATCCTTTAAGTTTAAAGAACTGTTTGCAAAGTTTAAAATCACGGTGGAGAAGTATATCAAATGAATTTGAAAAGAAAAACTAAACTTTTTCGTCTGAAAGCATTGTCTGTTCTTTGTGACACATGATTTTAGAAAAATATACTGAACAAAATGATATTTACGCATTTGTTCACTGGATGCGAATGATGATAACGGCATACCGTATTACTGTCAATACGATTACACGTGTTCCAGTCGATATCATGTGGCGACGACATGTGACCTGACAATATCTTAACTGACAATAACTGGAGTAAAAAAAAATATTATATGAACACAGGTGTCATTTCACTGAGTTATACAAGAGATAAATGTTTCATTCGTATCATTTATAACACAAATTGTATTATTAAAAAGAATGAGGTATAATTTATGTTCGTTAGATATTTTTTGGCGTCCTAATAAACCCCTAAATTTGTTGAACACTCTAATTGAATAATTCTATAAATCTACACTTTTAGCACAAGTGTATAATATGACTAATTGTACGTATTTATTAAAAGTTAAAATATGAGATATATCTCTGTTGTTACATTTAAATTACACAAATATGAACAGTGGCGCCATACGACGATGAGATCCGCAACCAGCATTACAGCAGTGTCACATTGGATGCGTAAGGAAACTACCCTTGGTAATTCTTTTTACGACTAAAGAATCATAAATAGCCAAGAAAAAAAGTATAATGCATAGATTTTATGACGCAATGAATTATTTATTATAGTGCTATTATACAACATCATACTTATTAATATCTGTATACTTTTGCAATTACTATATTTTCATTTTAAACTTGAAATAATTAAAATATGTGACAAATGTATATACAAATATAATTTTGAAATATACAAATTTTTATTCTTACAGATAAGAACAGTGGATGCGCATGCTCTTTATTGATTTTGTAAGCCGGTACAAGTGCTCAACCAATTGTTGCTTATCCTGCATCCAGCATTGTATTGTGTTGAACGTACTGGTCGATTGTATATTGAAAGTAATGTAATAAAAGTATGTACGTACAAATATATATGATAGTAAATATTTAGAGGTTAGTATGTTTTGTCTATCGAGGAATCTAGTGTTTAGTTAGTAAGTAAAGTAGAGTTTCTGCACGTGCAAGATAAAGGTTCCAGGATTCCAGACCTCTGCATGCTTCGCACATGCGCAAGAATAGAACTGGGGTAGGGGGTCAAGCAAAATACTCGCACATTGCGACCAAGAGGTAAAGTACATGCCGCAAAGGCATCCTCCCAAAAACCTTAACCTTTGTTTTCGAAAACTAAACCTGACTGTAGTGTGATATAAACACAATCATTTAAATAACTGAACACATATATTCTACTCTTCTGATATTGTAAAGTTTTTTGTTTGAATTTGTCATTCATTCGGAACTGAATTGATTAAATACGCGAATGACAATTCTTTATACAATGAACTGTCGAAGTGTGAAGAAAGAAGAAGGAAGCATAAGAAGTGAGATGACAGAAAACGAGTACGGAACGTTCTAATTCCCGGACGACTTATAAAGGCACAAACAGTGAGTATTACGTTTGCATGAATTGTGCGGACTTTATTCGCGCCGGTAGTCTATTTATACCTATTAAGCAATAGACTTTTATACAATGTACTGTTACTAATCTTCTGTATTTATTAGTGACAGTATTCAATTGCATGAATGTCATCTCTGTTTGTACATTTCAGCAACCTATAATATGAATATATTATCCTAAATATCAAGTTACATCCATCATGTTCATTTATAGAAATTTTAATATTTATATCCGCTTTGAATTTGTAGTATTTTATCGTAAAATAGAATTTCTCTTTTTCACAATAAATCAAATATATAATATAATTAGTAACTTTCAATTTGTATGGAGATTTGTGTAACATAAAATACAATAAACTTTCATAGCTTGAGTTTTAATTAAATTACATTGACATTAATTTTCCATCAGAAAATCAAATAAAATAAGTTCAAGTTCGTAACGGGAAACTGCTTGTTAATAAACCGGGAGCTGTCAAAATGAAATTCCTTTTCCGGAATTACCTCAGGCCTAATATTCGTTAAAAGTTTTCTCATAATATGGAACAGTTACAAAGTAGTTAGAATGAATATATTTTAATACAAAATCCTGTAACTTAAAAGAATTGTGGCGTTATAAATTCATTGTGCTCATTGAGGTATAACAGTTTGAATAAAAATGATATGAGCATAAACTGTCACATGGGGACGGTATTATTAGGAAATCTATAAAAATGTCATTACTAACTATTTCTGTTCTAAAAACGTAACAATAATACTTTTATAAATGGATACTAAATGAAGAAAACACTAAAATAAGACATTTTATCATACGGCACTATTCAATTCATGTTTTCTGATAATGGTAATAAGCACGAATGGTATCGTAAGACATGAGTTTATTCTGTTAGAATTGTTTAATACTGACCTGCAGTTATCCTGCTTTGTCCTGTTTAGTATTCGTGCCGCATCACTCATGAGAACAAGGGGTTGCCTATCTATGAAGCTGACTTGGCAATTCAGAATTATTTAGCTTTCCATAATTTAAAGATTTAGAATTAAGAATACTTTTACATAAACTACATACCAAATTTTGCAAGCGCATGATATTTCTAAATATTCACATATGGTATCAAGTATATTCCTGATGTTTGCCAAAGAATTTAAGTAAATATTTAAAGCGAATTATGATCTTGTAAAATGTTTTATCAACCATAATCTATTAAGAAGAATATACTACAAAATTCTGCCACACAATTCTCTAAGGTCTTGTGCAAATATATAAAGAAAATTCTTATACATTTTACATCATTATATTTCCGCAATATTATCTTGTTAAGATTTAACAAGACTATCTTTAGGCTTTACATAACTACAGATAAAAACGTATTTATATATGATATATACCTTGAAATTTAAAATTTTATGAACAGAATAGCAGTTTAATATTTTAGCAAAATATAACGTAATTCATTTCAGTATAATGTATAGATTATAAGATAAAAATAGTGAATATTGCATAAAATACATGGAATAATCAAAGAGGAATAATGCAATCGTAGATAATCTAATAAAAATATCCACAAATAAATTACAAAAATGTAAAAACACTAGTTATTATTTTGAGTGGAAAAAACACGTATATATTTGTCCTCATTCTCCGGGCAGATTTAATTTTTATCCCTTTGGCTAACAACAAAAAAAAAAAACTTTGTGTATCCTTGCATTAACAGGTTCTAACTATAATTCCTCTTAAAGCCCACGATTTCTACCACTGTCATTAAAAGTTAACAGGCAGATAAGTTGCACGTAATGCTTGTATCTAGATTTCCTGTTTAACCACACAATTAAATTAACACGCTGTGCTTTTGCTCGCTGATTGAAAAAACGAGCAGCAAAAATGGCAGTACGTACTTTGATAAATTATTTGTAAAAAAAATAGTATGAAGTCAGAATTATCTGAATTTAATGTAGTAGTATTTTTGGGCGGACTTTTTTTTTCGTACGAAATCGATTCATGAAATTTCGCGTGAACAAAGGAAACAGCTGTTGTGAACACGTATCTTAAAGTCTGTCCTTCGAGCAGATGTGTGATATAAGCATAATACACTTCAAGATAAAGACGTATTCCGTTTCGTTTGTAGGGGGACTGAATAAAGCCACATGAAATGTCATATATCCCAGTGTATAAAGGCTTGTATGAACTACTGTGACAAACTAAATATACAAGAGTAAAGCATAGTGAAATATTAACTTGTAGTTTTAATCTCTTTGACAGGAGAATGAATATATTACCATATCGTATTTCCACAGTTCAGTTATACAATAAATACAATTTCAATGTACAACTTTTTTTACTGTGACAAGAAGACGTAAACTATGTTGAGATGAATGGATTCCTCTGGGAACAAATACGACTACGAGCAGTCAAATTGTAACAGTCGTGAGTGGCAGACTGTGGTAGTGGTGTAAGTTGGTCACAGGCAGTAAACAAGTTCCTGTTCTACCAATATATCGGACGGCAGCCAAGAATGTTGCGGTTCTGTGAGATTGCTTCGAGAGAGAGAGATCACAACCAGCGTTCAATATGATCGAAACCGAAGTACTGACAGCCAAGTAAACGTCGTGCAACAGACAGCTATATTGCGAACTATCTATCATGAGAACCTCCTGCATGGCTATATATGGGAGAATGAATTTAAATGGCCACCTGTGGACATCCTACTTTCCTATCCGACGCTCACCTGAACTCAGTTTATACTTTTGTGGATATGCGATATGATATTGACTATATATTCAGCCACTCAACCAGGGTGCGATGAATTTTTAACATTAGAATTCTGAATTATTTATTGAACGTTTTATAATATTTCGTATTTATATTTCTGTAGATGACAGGCACGTATAAATAGCCTAGAGGCATGTATAGTTTTACCTTTTGAATAAATCTGAAATATGATATTTACAGCACAATTTGCTAATATATAATATACATTTCCATATAATCTTGTTATAAACTGTGTGGTTGTTTTTGGTTTACGTTCTTAGAAATGTTCGTGAGATATGTATCTAATATAGAAATATTGTGCACCAGCTTATTTTCATAATGTTGTTCACGCAGCGGGCGTGTCGTGCAATAAGTAGACCGAGTTTTAATTACAGTACATAGATCAATAAAGCTCATGTATAACAATGTGAGAGTAATCATAAATGAACTATAGAATAACTGTGTGAATATTAAACTAACTTTTCATACCTACACACATGTATAATTTATAAGCAGAGCAAAAATAAATACAGTTGAATACCATTTGCCTCCTGTAACATGAAATACAATGTAATATTTACTTTATTTCATAATGAAAAGCTGTGATTTTTCACTTGTAAAAAGATGTTTAATAATAGCGAGTGAAATTGTAATTAATAATTAATTATAAAAGAGTTCAACCAGCCGTAACGAAATTTGCTGTTTACAGAGTATACATGAATGGCTTGAATTCTGGTTTAAATATTAAATTTACAAAAGTCAGTGCGTAGTTTCGGTGTTTATAAGTATCAGAACATACGGAGCATTTCAGAACAAAATTAGAATATACTAATATGAGTAGGGATTCAATATTGTGATCCAGAACGGAAGAAATCAGTATGGTATATATCAGTTGCGAATAATAAAGGCTCTCAGCTAATATATTTGTAAATTTAATGATATTTGCAGACACATAGTGCCTGGCTATGGCGACATAGACATATCGGTGTGTAGAGAATCTAATTATAGGTTTTTACAAGTACTAAACTATACAGATGCATGTTTGTTTTGCGTTTGTTCGATCTTGTATATATAATTGTGCACTAATAAGAGAATGCATTAGCCATCATCAGAGGAGACCTGTTGCCCATCGTAGTTTCAAAAGCTATCAACTGAACTTGATTGAATTTGTGAGTTATCAAAGAGACACGCAATCTAGAGAATGATGCATGCGAAACATTCTAAAAGATATTTACCAACTACATTCAGTAAATGTCTCCGCAGTTGTTCTGTATTTTAGTTCATATCTTTATCAAAACGATCTCTGTCGCGTATCTTAGAGTTCATTAAATATCAATTAGGGAATCATTTTATATTCTCTATTTCTAATAGAAACACATTTCTCCTCGATAGTGAAATGAATACACGTATTCTACTTTGAATGTTAGTAATTTAATTATTGTATTTTTACACAGTTGAGAATGGTTCCATTCTATAATTAGATCACGAGTAATTTAGTATTGTCTTCCGTGGCAGTAACATGAATATGAATAGAATTATCTCTAAATGTAGTACCCCCAATTACCATGGGGATTTATCTCTGTAGTGCAGAGCCTGCATTCAATTCTGACCTCAATTGACGTCAGTAACTGTTCTGTTTAGATTATAGATTATGTGTTTATACAAATTCCGAAAATCATTTCAGTTTAGAATAATAACTTTTTTATATTTGGATCTTGATTGATCGCATGGAAAATATAGTGATAAATAATGATTGCAATTTCAATTTACTAGAATTCAGTCAGATATTTTTTCCATTTCGATAATACACGATAAAAAAATTGTTTATAGTCTTCATGTTCTTTGTATTTCTTTGATATCGTTCATTTAAAATCTAAATTTTAGCTTTAAATTTAAGTATTTTACTAACTCATAAATGGAGAGTGTCAAGTACAATATTTCAACGTAAATAATTGTCGGAAAAACATTCTTAGTACATTTATTTCATAGTATTGATTAACGAAATCCTATTTGTTCTCTTATCCTAAGCAGTTATTTCAAGAATTGTTCCTGAAATTCGTAATATTTTAAAATATTGATATACAAAAGACAGCAAAATATGACAATCATTATTTAACTAGTTCCACGACGGTTTCGCTTTTTATAAAATTATGGGTTTGTCACTGCCAGAATAAGAAATGAGTTCATTACTTGTAATAACTAAACATTATCAATATTGGAAGAATAAATTATAAGCTTCTACTATTTCATAATAATTTTTAAAAGGCAGTGTAAAGTATATATATTATTGTAAAAATTGTCAAATTGAAAGGTATGTTTACAGAATGTATTCAGAATATTTCTAAAATGCTACGTAGAAGAAAATATCCAGTGAATGGCGTAATATGATTATATACATCAGTGAATGCATCAGACTGTGCATAGTTTCCAAGTTAATAATAACATGTCCGTGCATGATGGTAACATAGGACAGATATACTATCCACAGAGACAACAGCACCCTATCGTCTCTCGAACAGAGTGTTATTGACTAAGTTGCGATTCACTTCGCACACTATTGTTCCCTAACGGCAGTTGAATAGAATGCAACACGTCGTGATTTTTGATATTTAATTAACCGTTCGAAAACAATTAACATCCACGTGTATGTAATCCGTGTATATCACGTGTCTTTTTGATGTGGTGAGCTGGCGGATTTCAAACAGCATTGGTACACGCAATTGAAAATGTAATCGGAACTAAATTCACATGTGATGATGTGCGTACTCTCGTCTCTGTTTCAGAGAATGGAATAATGAAGGCTTTTGAACATTTGTGGCAATGTTTCCCCTATATTTACGCAATGCAAATCAGTATGAAACTGTGAATAGTCAATAGCTTTAGGCTCGTATACAAAATGTTACAAAGGATTCGTTTTTCAATATATTCTGATAGATTTTAACAATAAAAAGTACTATTTACTAGTTTCCATTGTGACAAAATTCTTTTTTCTATATTTCCACTCTATAATAAATCGCTCTACTGAAGAATTTTCTAAAGAATCTTGTAACATAATATAAAAGTTCACCGAGCCACGAGGTCAAGTGAGAATCTTAAAAACCTCCAGGAATCTTCAATAAAATGACACTTAGACGCAGCTTGAATTCTTCTTTTCATTGCTCTTCATTTAATAGGAAATATTTTGAACAATGAACAAGATTTCTTAGGGTTTTTTATCATATTTTCCAGGAAATAATATAGAATTAAATTGAGAGAACATTGAAATGGATTATAATTATATTTTGTTGTGTTTGTAATTAGAAAAAAAGAAAATGGGAGACTTACAAGTGGCCGTGACTCTGCTGGGGTTGATAGCTATTGTGTTACTAGTGGTATTCGCAGCCTGTCACTTCCTGGGGCTGTGGACGTGGACTGCTGCATGGCTGTACTCGACCCGAGAAGAAAAAATTGGATTAACAAGGTCAAAAGGACACTATAACGCAAATGGATACCTGGTATGTATTTCACTTGAATTAAATTACAGTATGTATATTTCTAGTACATCTTTTTAATAATGCAATGATAATACAGGAATATAAATAGGATATAGCTAATGGCACATATTTTATTTACCAGTACTGTTTGTTCATACATGTGACGCAAGCGTCAGTCGATAACGTTGACACTATAAAAGTTATTAGAGACTTTTGTGCAGTCTCGAAGTTGTTCAAATAAAATCAGACTTGAATAACATGAGTTGGTAAATATTGCCCGATAAATAAGAACATCAAAGCAGAATATTTTTACTTGTAAAGGAACAAAATGTTACACATGAAACTATATTATACATTTGAATAGCAAAAATACGTTATATTCAGCTTTCGTTGACATATATAAATATGCTAATGTTATTTTAATTAACTACAGGTTCATATATTGTGTGTACAATGAAAATTTTATAGATGACTGAATAGAGAGCTAATTGGATTAGTTTATGTCTGCAAACATCGAGATTACTGAAACTAAAATCATCGTCAAAGCTGTAATTTAATTACATCATTCTTTATACATCAACAAACTTCTACTTTCAATGCTTATCAGCACGCTCGAAATAAATTATTCATTAGTGTACTGAATATTTGTTTCATATTTCATATTATTATATATGTACAGCATAACAGTACGGTTAAGATCAATTTCGTTGGAGCACAAAAAAAAGATTAACCCAATTCTATCGGCATGATCGAATTCCTTCTTGAACACGATTGGTGAATTTGTATTCATAACATCGTGCGGCAGTGCCGCAGAAATTCTGCGGCACTTGATAACAACTGCATTGACATGACTGGTATTCCTTGGTGAATTCCTAATAACAATATGTGTACGTTGTTCTGACAGATACACTCGGATTCTGATATTCAGTTAGACGCGACAGGAAGCTTTAAGAGGTTCGATCCGGTAGACCGGGACTTTAAGGTAACTTATGCGACTACCAACTTAATGAACAACGAGTGGAAGGAGGAAGAAGTAAACATTCCACCGCAACCATTACGTCCTGCACCGTTACCGATACCACTACCACCACCCATTGGACTAGCACCCAAGTTACCACCAGAGATGGTTATCAGGTAATATAATAAACACTATTTTTATCCATGCGCGAGAATGAGAATACAGGGAGAAATGTTTACCTTTAACCTTTAATGTCTGATGAATTTGTCAGTGATTTTCCATTGCTTTTCCATTGAATTATATTATATGGTAACTTTTATTTCTTTTAAAATCAACCGGGTTATTTTAATATTTTTATTCATACATATTTCCATGAGTAATTTGAACAACATCGAAAAACATTGCTCTAGAATCCAGATAAATAGAGTAGGTGTATCTTTATAATGAAAAATTTATAACAGGACAATAAAAATAGAACGCGATACTCAACGTGAAAAAAAACTGTTCGTTGATGTCGTTGTTAATATAGTGTGACAGCTCTGCTGGAACATTTTTTGTTCTGCTCTCGTAATGAAAATATGGCTGTCCGTTGAAAAAATGTAGGGCAGCATTCGCTCCAGGTACTTAAAAAATATAAAACTAATCTGGGTCCATTAGTATTATGTCTGAGAAAAAAGATTTTACGGGAAAGAAATGTCGTAATTAAATCTTAAATTGCACACTAATGAAAGAAAGTATTAGTGCAACAGAAGAATTAATAATTTAAATTTGTACGCAGTAAAAATGTGAATAAAGCTATGTACGTAAAGTTGTGTCTAAGAATAGAAAAATACATTGAATCCATCCATAGTACATTTACGACGAGTCCTGTTGTGGAGGAAATTAATACAGCGTCACCCCGGAACCAATATCCCAGTACAACCACACCACCACCAACTCCAATCACGCCTTCAGTTCGAGCGATATGTACCACATTCGGACCTGCTCCGCAACCGATTAAACAGCAGCAGAGTCAACAAGCCACCGGAAATGGGCGACAGCTGGAGGAGGCGGCGGACATTGCCGCCGCTGAACAACAACTGCCAGCCGTACTCAAAAGAGCCATGTCATGTGACAGTGTCTGTTCTGATACTTCGGTTGTACTCGGCGATCTAGAAGAACCCAATATTTCCGGATATCTTTGTATCGGAATCGAATATGACAGGTATGAATATACAAATCCTTCTTTCTTCATACTCGTATATATGTAAACTTAATTTACGAGTTTAATTTCCGGGCAGTAGTCGAAAAGCTAATAATATTGTAACACACATATTTACTGCTTGCAAACCAATATTCGCGATATGTGGGTAGCTTAGTAAATGACTGCGTAATAAACAAGTTTGTTAAAAATAACATTATGAACTTTCAAACAAGGATGCACACATTCTATATCAATATGAACGGAAATTCAATAACCATGGTACATATTTAATAACAAAGTTACCGGCTTTTGAGTTCAAAATTAATATTTCAACATGCACGCACGCCAACGCAATATAATAACTTCCGTGCAGTTAATTTTTGTACAATACATAGGTACATTATATGATTTTTATGAGTTTCAATATATTTGACTCATTCTTTTTAAATATTCTTAAACATCAGCTGTACTAATTTCTGTCTAGGTTAATTAAATAGTAAAATATCTTTTTATTTATACTGGTAAGATTACAATAATAGGATGATTTTATGACGCTTCAATATAACACCAATAACTTATGTGCGTATAATATGATGTTTAACTTGTTCCAGCGAATGTTGCGATATAGCTGTGAGCGTATTAGAAGCAAAAGATCTTATAGGGCCCAATAAAGAAGAACCAATGGACACATATATCAGGGTATATTTACTGCCTGACAAGTCTACAAACTTACAAACACGATTATACAGACATTCGAACAGTCCCAGTTACAAGGAGAGATTTTTATTCTCTCTGAATCCTAGAGAAGCGTCACAGCGGACTCTCTGTTTCCATGTATATTGTACCGATAGACAAGCGCAAACTTTAATTGGCGAAGCGGAACTTCGTTTAGCTGAAATTAGTTTACGTCAACCAGTAACTACGTGGGTTACATTGACTGATACTGGACAGGTATGCGACAATATAAATTAACGGTTAATTACTACAAGTTACTTTGACAATTTACAGTAATAAACATTTATCATGTATTATACATACATATTTCAGAGAGGTACCGAATTTGGAGAAGTTATGTTTTCATTAAGTTACTTACCGACAGCTGAACGGCTTACAGTAGTCATTGTAAAAGCAAGGAATCTGCGATTCCAGAATGACAAGGATTCCGGTGATCCTTTTGTAAAGGTAAACACTACACTCACTATTTCACTTAAAACATATATGTATGTATGTGACGTACAGCTTTACAGCAAACAATATATGTATATTTATGTTCAGGTTTATTTATTACAACATGGTAAAAAGGTTCATAAAAAGAAAACGTCTACGAAGAAAGGAGAACGCAGTCCTATTTTCAATGAAGCAATGATTTTTAGTGTTCCAGCTCATACACTGCAGGTAGTTATGTTACAGCTTGTTCAAATACTAATCTGCTTTTGTGAATTACATAACTGCCACTGTAATGTTATGATATTGATAATGTCAAGGAATATGAAATATGTAATAACATTGCTGTTACATTTGCAGTCAATCCAATTACGAGTGACTGTTGCCGAATCTACGAATACTGAAAATGGTACGCGTGGACTACCGATTGGTCACGTGATTGTGAGTGCACAGGCGTCCGGTCGTGCACTGAGCCATTGGAATCAAATGCTGTCAGCTCTACGTAAGCCTGTTGCTATGTGGCATCCATTAAGAAAATAAATACCATTCCATTTTGTTACAAACCATCAATCATTAACCGCACAAATGTTGATTTTATATTCTCCAACAATCAGACATATATATACACACATGTACGTGTGGTCTGCAGAAGAAAAAGAGGACGAGACCATACGGAAAAATTATTGATGAACCTACGTCACTGACTGTTTCATTTCATTTATGGATATACATGACATAAAAACGTTATTAATCGCTGGAAAATTTTAACAAATGTATGTTACTTCCCACATTCAATGTGATAAACCGCCTTCAATCCGACTTTAAACAATCTTTAGAAGTTCTTTGTATCTATGTACCTTATATAGTGGTTACCCGTTTGTAGTAAATCAAAATTATACCCCACGGGAGAAAAGAAGACAATAAAGTATAGTACGAAATATTTCATAACTATGTAGACTAGAATAGGAAAAGATTCATGGCTTTACACTGTGATACAAAGGGCACATGACTTGATCCCGACTAACTTCATATCTTTAATTATTGTACTGTATCCAAAACAAATTAATAAAAACTGTTGTTATATGTATAAACTTGTTTAATAAATTACATTTTATAACCTGAATATCGTTCTACCACTATTTCAAGTTAAACATATATGATTACAAAAACATGTATTTCAAATAAACATCTATCTGATTCATTGTGTTTTTTTAATTATAATTTTACAGCGCAGAAATTTAGCTGTTAATTTAAATCCCATTACAATTTATTATATTTATGTTGAAAATGATGCCAGAAGAATTGAATATTGCTGTGAACAAGTACTAATGACCATACCTGCAACAAAACAAAATTGCGTTAGTAAATTCAAGTTGTCTATACATTCATTTCATTATTTTACTTACTTTTGGAATTCCCACTCCCTGTTATCCAATGGACATACCTGCCTAGTTTTAAGCCAACGTGAAATACAATGAAAGTGGAAAGCATGCTATAAAAATATACATATTAACAAATGAAATCTGCTAAATAAAATAATCACATTTCTTACATTACACACTCCCCAAGCTACCGTACATTCTTCACTGGTAGCCGATGCTTGATTGGCCTGACATTCAATGCACAGATCCATTATATGATTTCGACAAATAGCGCAATTGTCCACAACAATATCTAACAAATATAACAAATTTAAATTGTGGTATATTCTACAAAAGTATTACACATTGGAGAGGCAATAAAACTGTTAACTTATCACAAAATATTATGTGTAACAAACATGACAGCATAATTTTGTTCTTTTTGTCTAGCAAATATGACATTGCAAGTATTGAAGTTACATGTTTTCTTGATTTGTTAACTTACCCCAAGCCCATAGTGCAACAGCATTCCACTGCAAAACAAGGAAAAAAAATGTATAGTTTTATATGCAAAAATGACAAATAGGTTAATGCTACCTTTTTAACTTCAAAACGTTTTTTCTCTCCTTTTGAACTACTAGAGGTAGGTAATTCAACCTCTTCTTCGTCAATATCCATAGCTGAAGCCATATTTAGATAAAAATATTTCTTTTTGCTTTCACAACTAAAAAATTTTAGCAAATAATTTGCATAATACCCTGCGCACAGTTGTTTCAAATTGAACAACTGTGAAGTTAGGCGAGTGACAGCAGACAAAAGATGTTACTGCAGGCACTATGATTTGGCATATTTTTATTTTCTTGGTAACTATAATATTGAAACTTACATATATTTGCTGTTTACACGACCTTCTTGTCGTGGCTGTTTATATGAAACTATAAATTTGCAGCGCTTTAAATTTTATTAAGGTAATATAGCGCGGCAAATTTTGAAGCAATTTTGTAACACAACAAATAATTCACATTTTTTTTATTAAAAACTGATCTGAAAAAAAAAATACATGAAGGTAGTTTTAAATTACTAGGAACTTATACAAACTGGAATTTTTCTAAAGACCATTTTTCTTGAAAGACAAAAGTGTGTGTGTGTGTGTCGACATATTATAGCAGTCATAATAATTAATACCTTGTACATACTACATACAAACATAAAACTTTACCAGTAGTTAATATGTAATTGTCATTTATGAAAATTAACATAAGTATACAGTGCATGTTATGCTGTACAAACACATACTTGTACATATATACAATGAAACATTAGAAAAGAACGATCACTATTTGTATGAATAATATTCATGGCATAATCACAATGTATATTCATGCATGCATCGGGCCAATTATTTCCATAAATTTTAACAAGAACCATGATTTAACAAGAACTGTTAGTAATTTACATCGAATAGCATCCAGTGAAATCGTTCTGAAGAACGGGATACAAAATACAGAATGTACAAGACTTTAACAATAATTAACCATTACGTTACGTTACGACAATGTTTAAATCAGACACGTACGATCCATCGTACTCGTAATGAAACATCGTAACCAACGATTATACACTTTAGAATATTCTATATATATATACAAAAAAGAAAAATACTTAATTCATAATAAAAATATGTTTATATAACTGTAAAAATAAATTAAATTTTTTATTACTTACACAAGAAGATACCTACAAAAAGCAATATGAGATAATAAAATAATACGACGTGTAAAATATCAAAAGAACGTCCTTGTTTGTCAAAGTAACATTGAATCAAACAAGCAACAAGCGTAGTTTAGCTAGATATTGTGTTAGTCAGTTGGCATGGCTGGACGGGATGTCGATGGTGTGGCTCTCATTGCCGAAGATCAGACGTAACCGCTTCATCGGAGGGTGCGGCATCACCACGTGCTCGGGGATAATGTGTTTCAGTCGTCGCTCGCGCCGCCGATCTTTCGATTTATGCCGCTTCTTCCGGTGTGAATTAATTACCTTATCGCATACACCC
Source organism: Calosoma granatense (assembly GCA_022063505.1). Classification (NCBI taxonomy): domain Eukaryota; kingdom Metazoa; phylum Arthropoda; class Insecta; order Coleoptera; family Carabidae; genus Calosoma; species Calosoma granatense. The sequence continues at coordinate 7,585,063 of JAGJTL010000104.1, read as the reverse complement.
TCCACACGTAACACCTCGTACTCCGGCTCGTAGCTGTCCTCACTCAAACTGTTGCCCGACTCGATCACTTCATCAAGCACTGGGCTACGTTTCATCCGTAACGTCAACTTCAGGCCGGGCGCCTTCTCCGGTGTCCGCTGTTGTTGTTGTTCAGACACCAGAGGCCGACTTGCAACCAGCCTGGGTGGAGACGGCTCTCGTATTACCACATTACTTACACTGGGTGCTGGCGGTGTGGCCGCTACACTCGCTGTAATATTATTCTCTAGCTGATTGCAGCATTCTCTATCAACGTTAGACACATTCGCCGATTCACTGTCCGAGTCTTTCGACTTGACCCTGGCCTCAGAGCCACCGTTCAATGATTTGGTTTCCCACGTAGTATTAGAATCACTTGTTTTTATCACATTTGCGCTATTACTATCTTTGTTAGATTTTACAGACTTACGAAGTAATCTAGGAGAATCTAATTTGTACTCCTCGTCATCGAACTCATAAACGTCTTTGCCCTCTTCACTGATTGCGTTGTCTTGCATCTCCTCGGATGCGGCAGTGCTGTTGCTTCGTGTGGCAGTCCTAGTTGACGTACGCTTCGGGACTGTTTTAACGAGACCCTCTCGCGACCTGCGACGAGATGATCGAATGTTCACTCGTTTCTCACCCAACTGTTTCGTCTTACAACCTACCGAATTTAAACTGGAAGTTAGATCACTTTTTACATTACATACTGTATTATCACTAGCGTTCTCTTCTGTACCCGCGCTCTGTTTACTCGCTATCGTCGTTTGAACATTGTTCGCCGGGTGCGACAAGTCTGTTACATCGGCACCACTGTCTTTCACCGTTTCGCAACCGCTGTCGTTCGTACAACCCGCGTCACTTGTGCTCATATGCACCACCGTGTCTTTGTTGTTAGTAGCACTGACAGCATGTTCCGTGTACCGTTGTTCGTTGAGTCGCTTCTGATTACGTAGTATAATACCTGAGGAGTTGGCAGACTCTGGTTCTGGCTGATACGCTGGATTCGGATTCGTGTTCCCGCTCTCATGGCTGTCATTGAACACTCGGTCCTTCTGTGTGGCATCGCTCACCGGGTCAGGATCACTAAGGCTACTCGTACAACTGCTTGCATTACTCTGTAAATCATCCAGCAGGTTGGATCGGGAGATATTTTGTTCTGTGGTGAATGCTAGATGCGCTTGGTTGGCTTGTTTAGCATTTCTCCGTTGTAGGCGAGATGCTCTAGAAGTGACTGGATCTGTTTCAGTTATTTCTGTTTGCGGTGTGTCTCGTTTAATATTCCGTCTGGGTCTTTCATTTGCTCTGCTCGACGGTGAAATAGAACTGTCTCGAGAACAGACAGCTGATGCCATCCGATCTTTCCGTGTAACATGTTCACCGATATCGGAAAATTTACAGCCTTGCGCTATCAGAAGTTCTGCATCGTACTTAGTCAGTCCCTTCTGACGTAACTCTTTCATACTTAACGGTGCAATGATTTTATCGTTCGAGTTCTGTTCCGTGTGTCCATTGCATGTGTCTGGCAGCGATGCTTTGTCTAGCAGTTGTGATTTCTGAGAGAGCTGTCTGTGTTTTGTTCTATTAATCCGATTATCCGTCTCTCTAAGTCTATATCCATTTACCAGTTCTTCATTTTTCGACGTATCTTTGGCAAAAGCTCCTGTCCCTCGTCTTTCACATGTTTCGCATTCACAGTAACAATTTTTATCACCAAAAAAATCTTCCCCATAAAAACAAGTTATTTCTTCACCTACTTCGATATCTCGCAATACTTTCACGCAAGCCGTATCTCGACCAGTCGCTACAAATTTACAATTTGCACGGCAGTCATGGTTAATGTATGCCGCCGGACCAAGCCACAATTGTGCACAATTCTTCCGACAACTGTACATGACTGAGAAATCATTCTTGCCCGGATGTAATAGCATAGTTTCTTCCTCTTCCGTTAACTCAGCTATGCAACCAACTAAACATTCTATTTTTTCATTTTTATACCACTTACGAGTGGCTGAGATTTTTGCTCCTTTCTGCCCTTCCAGCGAATATCTATAACATGGTTCAATGACAAACCCAGATTCCCGATCAAATACTCTAAGGTACCGATATATCTGTAACAGGAAAATGAATGCATTAAATACAAACAAACACTGACATTGTAACCTGTGTTATGTATTACATGTTCTTCTAATCTACGTTGTTGTAATTTGGATTTCGTAAGAGATCTCGGCATCCATTCTCCCTTTGCGATTCTACTGTAGGCTTTTTCATAATTCTGTGTACGTATAAATTCAGACACAATGCTTCGCAATTCATTCCGATTAGCTTTTAATGGTCGATATCGAATATTCATCTTGTGTGTTGTAAATCCGAGATACGGATCTAATACTAAGGAAGTAGCTAGATCATCGTTCTCAGATAATTCCCGGGGAGACATTCCCGCGGGCTGCATTTTGTGAGGAGCTGATCGAAGAGGCACATCCACCACCATCCTGATCACTGCAATCATTGCATGTCAAAATCGTACACCTGACACATGTACAATTTCATTAAGTGAGGTTCAAATCAAGCGAAATGTACTAAATAGGTATAAACTGTAATCTTTTATGGACAAACATGGCCAGTGAGAACATTATAGCCTATAGCTGTCAATCAGTAGAAAGTAAAAGAAAAAATGTCTCTCGCTTGATATGGGCATATTGATATATTGTTGTACATTCTGTAAAATAATTTTTAGGAATCTTTAAACATTTTTACAAATTAATATTAAAGCACATTGTATTTCAAGGTCAACATTCATCCAAGAGCAAAAACATTACAACCAACATTTTAAACCGACACTCCCATTCACACACGAATTAAAAATCCCTATGATAGAAAATACAATTACATTTAATATCAACAACAGGTTAAAATTACATATGTACAAATAATTTAGGCTACTACTTATGACAATAATATATAACATATACATTTTACCGTTAATAAAGTGTGAATGGCAACTTATTTCGAAGCCATTGGCATTACACGTCAAAAGCAAATATGCCAGATATCTGAATGTACGTAAAGGAAATCATGTTAAAAATACAATATTTAAATATTAAAGTTATTTATAATTACCACAACAATGCTGAAGGATAACCAGAATGCACACATTATTCAAAAATGTTTGAACTTGAAAGAGCTCAAAGACGCTGAGAATCTATCATGGCAGTTACATTTTACAAGTACAGAAACATTATCATTTTGTATGGTTATTGAGAAACATATACACACAAAACTGCCAGTATGCACTTGGCTTTACTATTTCAACTTTAAAGTAATGTAACTTGCTCGAATTATAAATAATTTAGTTTAGTTATAATAAAGATCTCTTTTTCGTGTCGCGTATGGATACACGCAGGTTGACAGAAGCGATTTCATATGTTTCAACATGTGGTTGAAGCTACGACATACGCATGCGATTCAGACGGGTCTAGAAAAAGCAATTTCCTTTTTGATTTTCAAAAGAAAACTCCTTTTCTAGTATTAATAATTATAAATATCTTGTACTGCATATCAATATCAAAATTGATTATTATTTCTCAACGATTAATTTATTTAATTTGATTTTATGCCGTTGGCATTAATATTAAATACTACGCCTAATATATTCTTCTGTATTTATTTATTATCATAGTTTACATTATAATATTGATGAATGTACAATGAAAGCGATACAGTTAGATCGAAAAGATATGTAATATTTCAATGTCCAATGGAATTCATTGGTGGATCATGCCATTTGAATTCTTCCTGATAGGTAACATAAACAAGCCAGTAGCAAAGGTTCAACAAACTGAATGAGGCTGGGAAGAGTACGCGAGCTGCACGATCTATCAACGATACACTGTTCACATGTCTAGCAATTCCTCCTCTTTCGTTAGATTTTCTTCCTACAAACATAAAAAGAAAATATACCAAGTAACATTATTTTATTGTTTTATAAAAAATATTATTTTAAATCCATTCATGTAAGATACCAATAGCTTCAGCTGCTTCTCGTTGACGTTGTCGTCTAAATTCATCATCCCCCATTAAACAGTACAGGAGAAGCCGCCATTTTGGTAACTTCCTCTCTGTTTGTGTTGTCCGCTCCATGGTGAGACGAACGGGCGGCGGAGCCAGCGTATGAATGTTTACAGATAAAGAAGTACGTCTATTTGAATAATTTAATGACGGATCCTGTAAAATGTATATTGTTAAATAACATAAATTGATTTGGACAAAAACCCTACATTGTATATTGGACAAATCATTGAACTTCTACGACGACCCATTAACTGACCACTGGAATTTTCACTGGACACAATGTCACCTATGGTTGATCCAATTAATTCTTCTTCTGGTTCACCGCAATCTTCCCATTCTTCTTCGTCAACAGGAATCTCACCACTTCCAACTTTGGTAAAGTAATGCACGCCTGCAAACTCCAACAGTGTTGCGATACAGTAGAAAAAACTCATTAACAAAAACCAATCAAGAGCTGTTGCATATCTGACTTTCGGAAGGTCAGTGCGTGAGTCTAGACTTATAGTCGACAAGGTTAGAACCGTAGTTATACCCAAACCAACCCGGTCACTTGTGGCTTCCCGGTGGATCCAGAAGGAAACCCATGAAAGAACAACTATGAGAATACAGGGTACGTACACTTGAATCAAGAAGTAACCGGTGTGCCTTTGCAGGTTAAACGATACTTGTAGCACTGAGAAATCACCTGTGATACGTTAGAATACTGTCATCAAAATATAATTCAATATTTCATAATGGATAGATAGTACCTTCGCGACGTTTAAACGTGAAATTTCTGTAGGGGAAACTCATGAGGTCGAACTGAGATAATGTCATGCCTGGGACAAAATTCACACTCCCTTCGTTCTGCCACTGGTAGACTAGCTGACGGGAAGTGTATGCATCTGAAATATAAATAATGAACCAATGTTTCTTCATACACAACAGTTAAAATACTTACAACTTCCTAAAATAAGTGGACAAGACTGTCTATCCATGGGGAAATTTCGCAGTTCCATTGGACATTTCGCTTTAATTGTCAATCTGTAAAATGTAAATTCAATAATGATTACATTAAGATTACAAATATACTTCGTGTGGTTCCATTAAAATATTATTTCCGAGAATATTTAAACAGTATTCAAGTGATGAATATGCTTTATCGGCAATACCTTATCAAACGTTTATTACAATTTTAATAGCACAATATTATTCAGAAACACGTTTTCCATAGTCTTCCGTCAGATATAAGTGCTGATAGGAATGTAATTCTAAATATAAATGCATTTTAAACAATTTGTATACAATGAATATGATGTTAGTCTTTTGAATAAAATTATTGATTTTTATGTAAACTGCTAAATAGTTGTTTATGAGAGAGAATTTCATTAATGTATACCTATATTGAGAGGGCTGCAAAAGATCAAAAGACATCAGTACTAGCGAGTTTAAAGGTTGTCACATAATTATTATGGAAATAGAATTATATTGTAGACGAGTACGTACCTCATGGAATATAGAATATCTCCGTGCTGACTGATTCGCAACAGCTTATTTGGGACGGTGATGGTGTGGACGTATGAGTTTTTGCCGTTATAGAAGTACGTATCCGGCCGCCAGATTCGCTCCAACATCTTTATCGACAGTGACAAGGATTTTATTGGTCCAAAGAACGACAAACGCTGATCTCGCCAATACTGACGGAAGTAACAGTCCATCGAGTACTCCTGCCAAACCAAACGTGACATTTTAGTCTTAAATCCGCAACTGCACTACAAGATGTTACCTTCCTATATGACAGATTCAATAATATTATCACGCAGAAAAAAGATAACGTACCGTGGACAGATGTCTACTATGAAAATATAAAATGTTGCACAGGAAAATAAATAAAAAACGAACATATACATTACTAGCTATTTAGTATTTATTATTACTTACCATATCTAATTCAGATACTGGACCCATGCTTCGGATTAGTATGTTAGTTTGAACAACGGTTGGTTGATCTAAAAAAACATTTAGATTTAAAGCTTTCTATCGCTGGTTTTTTTGAAGAGAAAAGAATCGTTGACAAACACGGTTAAGTATATACGAAATTCTATAGCTATAGTATATACAGATCCAAGAGAAAACAGGCCGAATCGAAATACACAAAGAATATTGCTTGGTTTTCCATTTCCCATCAGTCAATAAACATTCCAAAATTAGATGTTCGTCTTTTAAATTTCTTGCGTGACGCACACAAAGACAGTACGAATCGAACGTAACATCCCTTTTTTCTATTTGTGCACTTCATTTTACGCATTACGCATGCCAATGCGTTACGTCGTATTTACTATATTACGCTTGATTTATTTGCGTTCAATTTTTCAACTCTACGTAGTGGGGTAATCAGTGTTCTTTGTTCCTCATCATGTAAACAGCATTTAGAGAGGGTACAAAGTTGCCGACAACCTATTCAACATGAAAGGTATGCGGGTTGCGTTTTAAATTAAGTTACTTGTAAAATTGAGTCCGGTGTATGTATGTACGTTTAGCGGGGTGACTAGTATTTTTGTATTTTACAAATTGAACCGTGGTTTTTCAGGTAGAATGTATTCGTTAATACTTTAGTATTACTATGTAGTTTTACCGAATGAGAAATATAAAAGAGAAAGTTTGTATCGTGCTATAAATTAATGACAGTATTTATGTATGCAGTTGCATTGAATAGATGACAATGAGTGTGTGTGTGTGTGTGTATATATGTTTGGTATTATGTGGTTCTCTCTCTTGACGTTCTTGTCATTGTTGAAGCATGTGTTGCAATACAAAGCCCGAGAATGTTAAGTATTTAGAATTTGGAATGTGCGCCGTGGCCTCGCGCTTTGCATAAAACTATTTTCTCGTAAATTTGAACATCAAAGCAGTGATGCGGAACCATATCGCAGACTGAATTAACAGGAACTATCTGTCATTTCCGTTTTTTTAAACAGATTTCATCGGAATACATCACATTATTCTGGCATACGCATTACCGATGTAAACTATGGTACCGGTTCAAAACGACGCTATTGTGGCTTATAATATTACATGTATACGGTATAAATCAAACTGATTACGCTGTATTGAATTCAGCAAAATATTGTATGACAAAGAAGAATATAACCTAAATATCGGTACATATATAAAATCTCTTTACAAATCGCTTTGAAATTGCGGATTAAACTTACGAAAAACAACAATATTTCATAGTTTGCGGATTAACGTTTGTACGAACGTTGAAAATAATATTTGTCTGTCATGAGATAAATCCTGTTAAAATATCGCCTCGTCTAGTGGTCAAAGTACTATTTTATTTGATTGCTGGTTATCCATTTCATGTTCAGTCCAACAGTTCGTTGATGGAAAATTATTAATACTATTACTAAAGAAATAAAAGACATTATGTAGTTTACCTTTTCCATGTGTGGGTAGTTGAGTTCGTTCATAATTTTTTAACAAGTTTTCAAGTACCATTGTGATATTTCGACTCACTATATCGTTCCCAGGTGATCTTTTTGTCTTGTATTCGACACTGTTGAAATTTGTCACATTTGACAATATTGCATCATCGAATTGTTTGAAATCAAGGATCACGGAACGTACGGAAAGATTTGCAGACGCGGAAACCGCTTGGGTTTTACTAAAACCATTCAGTTGTAGCGAACTGCCCGTGGGGATGTACGCAGAGAATATAAATCTGAAAGGGAACATTTTATATTTAAATTATACGAGAATATGAGAAGAGGCTTGTTGAATGTACGTAATGATTATCAACATGACATACTAGAGTGCAATATGAATATCTGTATATTGATACACATGCTACAGGGTGCTGTTACTGTTGTTACATTGTATACAGAACTGACAATAGCACAATTATTTGTGCAACGATTCACAGTAGACGATGAATGAGCAACGTTTGTTTAGATGAAGTGTAGTGAAAAATTAAATCAAGATATCTTGAATTCCTTGTTGATATACATCTGGCAGTGTTCTTTGTAGATAGCGGCGGCTTGTGAAATAACCCTGACAGCACAATTACTGGTGCATGAAGCGCCCGTGTCGGCGGTTCTATTAGGAAAAGGATCACATGCTATAACGTCAAGAATTTTGAACGTGACATAAAGGACTAAATGGAATTAACTAAACATTCAAGATTACAGTCTTCCTACAGTTTTAGGAACCATTACCCACACATGACAAGAATCACGTAAACGGGTCACAATACTTCCATAAACATTTCAAACATACTTTCATTCATTCAAGAAATAAAGTAAAGCGCAATTTGATCTGGGGATGAATCAAATTCATCATTATCATTTTCGCAAATGAAAATAAAAGGGATTCATTACTTTACGCCTGTAGTTACGACGACAAAAGCTGAGAAGAAATACGATGTGGGAATAAATTTTATTTGCTTCATTTAACCTGAGACTGAAAGCACAATACATTAGACATAAAATCGTTGGGAAAGTTTTATTTAAATTAACATCATTAAGAGTTATCATAAATATCCCTTCCAGTTTCTGATTTAACAGAAGTGAAATTTCTTGTTGAAGAATAATAACTAATTTGCTTCGACTGTTATCTGATTTGCAATAAAATGGATTGAGAATATAATCATTGTAATTTCCGCTTTGCTTTGCGTAAAAAATTATTTTTATTTTGATAAATAATTTATTTAAATGCCGAGTTACAGCCTGTTAGTGAATCTAACTGTGAAAGCAGAGATAATATTTTTTTGAAGGCAATTAAACAAATTTTTCTAGCTCTGAATGTTGGTAATGGTGTTCTTATTTGGCCGATGAGGTTTATCATGTAAAACTGGATATTTTCAGTCCGTTTCACAATGAAGAGTGTAGGATGGACGACGTTGTGGGCCGTTGGTTGCGTCGCACGGTAAATGCTGACAATGCGAATGTTTTGTTTGAACGCGTCGTCCTTCTGGAAAAAGTCGAGAGTGCTTACATCCAGTTAATATGCATCGTCCATTGGCCGTGTTCAATACGGTGTGTGGAACTGATGCTTGCGAGATGTTACTTAAAGCGTGTCATTTTTAGGTTAGGCTTCGTCTCACATTTCATACCACATTAAGGGTACGTCAATATTTGCCGAGTAAAAATTGAATTCTTTGTACTATATTGGCATCGTGTTACTTACAAATTATCGAACATTTGTCAAACGCTCGCACCAGTAAATAACGATTTTTTCTCTTAAGAAAATTACTTCTTTGCATGAAAACTAACAAAATCTGAAAACATTAATTAAAATGGAATATTATCACAGTTTAAATTATTAAAACGATGTATTGCTTGGATATTTGTCGTCTAATGTGTTCCATTACATGAGTGAATCACTAGAATAGTTCAACATGGAAAAAATACGCCTAGTCAGTAGGTTTCAGTAGGTTCAATAAATTTCACAAAGATTTAGTAATGTTGAAAGACTTATACTAATAGCGCAGGCACTCTTGGGTATTCGTTAATGATCAAATTTAAGGTAACTCTACACTTGAAAAATCTTTCGGGACACCGCCATCAATTACTTTTATTATTAATGAACTTGATTTGTTGAATTATTTATTTTTCGTTGCGTAGTATGTTAGCATATTCGCATCAAATACTTTGTATAATTACAGTTTAGTACAATACATCAAATCAAGATTAAAATTCATATTAAAACATGTTCTTTATGCAACTGTATTATTGAATATTAAGTACATATATCAGTGTATTTTCATTAAAGAGATAATATTGTATGATTTAAGATTATTGTATCGTAAATAAACATGTATAGTTTTGTCTTTTAACGGACAATGTATCATATCATACATGGAACATAACGTTCTAATAAACTATAAACAGCAAAAGCAATATTATGTAAATTTTAGTTCTTGATATAAAAATTACTACCGATTAATATACTACGCAAGTATATAAAAGCTAATGGAACGAGATTATAAATATAATACTCAATTACAATTTTATTATATGAAAATATGAAAATCTTCGGATGACATGGAGTTTTCATAATGTATAAAGTATAAAACAAATTTCTCTTTTCCGTCGGAACGTACGCTATATTTATATTTCTTTTAGTGATGTAATATTTGAATAATGCTTTCTGTGAATGTCTGTACTTGAAATAAAGATTTATTTTTCCATTGTTCAACTTCATTTCTACTACTTAGAGTTTTACTTATTAAACAACGAATATTGCAAATGAAATAAAAAGAAAACAAAGGACAAGATTTATCGAGAAAAGTTTTTGAGACTCGTAAGTTTAAGACGAATTAACGCTGAATGAAGAAACTGTAAAATTATGAATATAAATTATATAAGTAGAATAGATTTGTTAAAATTTACCATTAAATTTTTTTGAAAATAGAGATATATTTTTTTTCAATGTCAATATAAATAATATGAATTATGAGAAAAAATAATATATAGAAATACACAAGCATA
>JAGJTL010000104.1:7532594-7564189 GCA_022063505.1 Calosoma granatense | reverse complement strand
TACTATTTTATTATTTTATTGTGTGGAAAGAAGTGTGTATGTTGGTATATGTATTATGTTTTACAGGTAATAATTTACATAAACCAAAGGTGCTACACGCCTTGCGACGCGGTGCGTCTGTGCTGAAAGCGTCGATGCCTAAAATCAAAGATGTGAACGTAATAGACAAGTACTCTAGGATCGTGTTCCCTGTCGCATTCATGCTGTTTAACGCTGGTTACTGGATATTTTACTTCATCGAGTGATACATACAGTCATACAGTTGCTTCAAATAACGACGCACCATATAAACAGAACGTGCATACGACCGCCATGTTGCAACAACGTCCTAATTCATGACAATTGGGAAAAATTCTTGTGTTAAATATTCTATTTTATGGAAAATGTCGTAAGGGCCGGATTTTAAAGAGGGTACAAACATAGAAAATACAAATATTTTGTGTGTAAATGAAAAAATAAATTAAGGTTCATTGATTTTTTTGGCGTGATATTCATGAAGAGAGGTATACAAGTATGTATATCTCTCTGTACAAATCTGGTCCTATTAGCTACAAGTGAATATGTTTTTTCGAATAATTATATTCTACATATGACCGAATTCCATTGGAATATGTTAACATACATAGGGACATACCAACGGAACAACGTTTTCAAGAATGAATTATTCGTAAAATAAAATTCAGTTTCTAGTTTCTCTGCGTATAATTAACTAATATAAACCAAACAATTTCATTTGCTACTAAAGAACGTATTAAACAATATTTAATATTTTTATCGTATAACATTTTTAATTAATTAAAAAATAAGTTACAGTAGCAGCGTCGGATTCTTACCACGGGGCACTAAATATCTATCATGAAAATACGCTTCTGATTGTTGTTTCTTGTTTATAAAATGAACATTTATTTTATTCATTCCCAACAGCCCCTGAGTCCGATTCTGTGCTGTGATATTAAATGTATGTTCTAAAAAGGGTGTTTACTATGAAAACCAAAATGGTAACACATCTTCGCTGTACCAAAATAAGAAGAAAATTATTTAAAATGAATTTTGTAATTCAACAAAATTATGTGTTAATAATTCACGAAAGAATAGTATGAATGATTCACGGTTACCCCAACAATTAATGTTACTATTAGTATAAATATAGAATTCTTGATTGTTTTACAAACAAAAAATACCCAAATTCTATCAGTAAAATTAATTGATAGCATGGCCGCGCCTGGACCAAATCATTATTTTTATAATAATAAACAATTATTGCCACTAAATATTTTAGACAATTTAGCGTCGATTTTGCTAAATATAGGAGTGATATTTTAACGTCTTGTGAACAAAAACTCCTGTATATTGAAATTTACTTTTGAATTTATTTAAAATTATCAGATCCATTATTATACGCGATAAATAATTCTGTATCATTACATATATACTAAGATAAAAGATTTCCTGCCTAATCAAACAACATACCAAATAGTATATGATGGATTCATGTATGATTTGCAGTTAGTATGACCTGATTTAGCCAGAGCTAAAGTGAAATTATTTGAATTTATTACTAAATACACAATATATCCGTAGTGAATTTAAGCCAGATATCATGAATTTTAATGTGATATTATGTATGCATTATTTTATATTTGAAGATAAAATGCAACTTCGTATTTTCATTGTAGCTAAACAATAGATTGTAAGTGTGTAAATGTAAATCAAAACAAATGTATGTAAGAACTATGCGAATTATGATGAGAAACAAAAACAGAGTTTATAAAGGGACCGCAAACATTCGATCACAAAATAAATGATATAAAATAGCTACTACTAACAATGTTACGAATTTATAATTTTGTTATAAATCATTTAACTGTGTTATCAGCTGGTTTCTGAATACAAATTATAACTGTTTAATGATATATCTGATGTTGAGATATTACCTACATGAAATAAAAACAAATAGTGTTCAACTATTCACTGAATGCCATTTTTATTGTGGTTGTAGATAATTCTGTTCTAAATAAACTATACATAACTGATTATATACTAAGATGTATTCTGTTGTACATATATTCATTACGATTATTATTTTATTTATCAGAAATTGAGATACTGTGTTTTGTATCTTACGAGAAATATTTATTAACTTTCTCAATTTTAAAATATAGACTAATATATTTGATTTATTCTGCTTATATAGAATGGAAAATATGGATATAATTTATACAATTAAACGTAAATTTTACTTAAACCAATTCAGACAGTGTTCTTATTTTGTTAACTGATAGCTTATAAATTATCTTATATTAAACGTTATACGTGCATTTTGCGATAGAACAGTCATGTATATATTTTACAAATAAATAAATTTATGTCGATTATGAAATAGGTAGCAGTCTGATATCTCTATATTTTTATCAGTTTTTCTTTTCTATTTTTAAATTTATACATTAATAATTCCTAATCAATAGATAACTTAATGTATATGGTTAATAAAATTTTCTAAATTAAACATTTACAAAAGAAAAATAAATACACGAATGAAAATAATTGACCAATAATAAGGTAAGTAAAAAAAACCCAGAAATTGGTTGGACGCATAAGTGTGAATTTAGTTCTAAATGTGCGGCCAAGTAAAGGAATAAAGACTGGGAAATGTGTGGGCCCGCGATACAGGCGCCGGCGCCTGTATCGACAAGAAAATCCGATATGGCACATGAATGAGTGCGAGAGAGATGGGCTGCGAAGGGCGGAGTGGAAATTCTGGGCTTGAACTAAGCCGCCTGCAGTATCTCACCGACATTCGTATGTGACAGTGCTCAGACAACCAGACGTGTTAAGTTGTCAGTGAATAAAAACAGTTAAAATATAATAGAAATCTGTACTATATTGAACTGTCAGTGTTAGTTATATAAAAACACTAAATAAAGTGACAATAAACTGTTGTTGTTCTTGTGAATATTTGTTTTTTCTTTCTGTAAAAACCCACCCCATTTATAAACACTTTAGGTATGTGGACAGTGTTCTTGTGAAATACATAAAAATGCGCCAAAGTTATAAGAGAAGACTCTTAATTAGAAAAACGTGAATTCTCTTAGCGTCGGCTTTGCTGAAGAAAGAACGTTACTGATAATTATTTAGTCTTACGGTGAATGCTGCTGATGTTTATAATGAGGAGCATGTTTACGGGCGGGGTGCGGACGGTCTGTCATTTCCCCATGCTGTCTACCGCTGCTCTTCTCTTGCTGTGTAAGTATTTGTGTATGCTATAATCGTACTATCTTGTTTCTATTTTCGATTATGACAGGCTATTTGTGGTACATGTTTTCTACTACTTAATGTTTGTATTTGAAATACCATCTTACAGCAAGATTCCTTCGAAACCAAAAGTCATAAATGCCATCGTATCAAAAATATCATTTGCTTTTCCGTAATATAATTAATAAATATCTTTATTTCATATGCCAAGGAATTTTTGTTAGCATAACTATGTGTAGCACATATATTTCTTACTTTATATTGAAAAGAAAATGTTGAATTAACGAAAAATATTGGAAATATCTGAAAAGAAAATCTGTTTTACGTGTTACTATGGAAAATGATACAGACATGCGCATTAGAATGTCCTGTTGCAGGAACAGCCCCAAAATGAACGATGATAGTAGCACAGAGGAAGTAAATAAAAACCATTGAGAAAAGTATGAACTGTATAACGATATATCTATAAATAGTTAACATGAACAATGATTACATGTAAATCATAATTAACATTCGCTGATTTGAATGAAATTACTCATGTTTATATTACGAGAGATACTTATTTATCAGGTAATAAATTTTATCATGACCATGACATTTAGAACTTGGTAAAGAATTGTAATTTTTAATAAAATTGTTCAGTAAACGCAGAAATAAATGAATATTTGAAGTGCTCTGAATAAGAGTAGTAACATTTGTAAATATTTTAAATTACCAATGATAACAATGATATAAAGTCAGTAAATATTTCATGTTATCAGTACTATGCGTCATATAGTTATACAAAAACATTCACTTCAACATACATAGTACATGCAATTTGTATAATAATATTTAAAACAATAATCAATAACGCGCACTAACCTATGCTCACAATAGATTCATCAATACTGAATAATAATCGCATTTACAAATTGAAGGGCGTGAAATAATGTTGCGCCTGTTGAGTTGTGAAATAGAATCAATTAAATTTTTTTTACACATTGAATAGTCTTAATATTTTTTCATTTAGTAAAAAATTGATATTAACAAAGGGTGTAGTGTATTGTAATTTTAGTTGTAACAATCTGTGTTACGTTTTCTAAATCTTGCAGAGGAAGGAAACTGATTTGACAACTGAAGTACGGAATGACTAGTTTTCTGTATGTATATAAATGTAAGGTTAATTCGTTATTGACATGAGTGGAGCGTAAAGGAAACATTGGTTAGTGGTAGGTATCATGCAGTATCCACCTACGCCGGGCGGGCATCGTATCGACCCGGCTTCGCTAAAGGATGCTGTGCGCCGCTGTCAGCTGAATGGTTCATTCATAGAGAGGGTGGCATGGTAGTAAACATAGACAGCGCGGGTCGTACTATTTGTCCTAGTTCACAAAACTCCCGGCACCCCTACATTGAACGAAACGTTCTGCACGCATTAGGGGAGCTGCTGCCCGTTAACTGCTAAGAATGATTATGATGCTAGGAACTCAGGAAATACTTGCGGCAACTCCACGACATCATTGTGGTCATTACAGCCGTGATTTCAAGAGGGGTTAGTAATGTTTATAGCAAAAGAAAATGACAACGTACTAGTGTTTGGAAAATAATAATCTGGCGTGTCAATATTATTCTAGTCATTACAGTTTGTAAATATTTAACATGTGGGAACAATATATAACATAATTCAAACTGAACAGATATATTATCAATTTATTATCTTTAACTTGAGCTGCAATCTCAAAATAATGTTTCTAACTTGACACAAAATATTGTTACTATTTGTCACGTGTCAAAATTAACTGTTAAACGTCAAGGTATTTAGATTAACAATTTTTCTTGTCACTAATAAAATGCATGAACAAATCTCATAGAAGATTCATTTACCGTTGTTAATTAGCCTTGTTATCTTCAAAAGAATTGTTGTTATTTATTCTGACAGGGAATAAATTCAATGTGCTTTTTATAAGAGTATGCTAGTAGAAGAATTTTTCAATTCTATACGTGAACATTACATCATTTCTTTGTTCTATATGCCAAGTGTATGTCAACGCTAACAAATTTTAGTTCGAAGGTTATACAAGTATTTATTCCTCTATCGAAAAGTGTAGCGGATATTTTGCAATGGTTACATATTCGACAAGTTTATTTTGATTTCAAGAGAAAGCAAACTAAAAAACAAACGGACAGGAATTTTACTTAATATTACAGATATAAGAGTGTAACGTGTATGTAATATTTTTGATATGTACAGCAATAGATAGCAAGTTGATGTTTTGCAAGTCGTCGCTTATTATATTAATATACGCGGCTGTTCATTGACTATGAGAATTCTATTTTTGTTTGAGATGATATTTTAAAGAAGCCTACTCCCTAACCACTCCCACCAGGCAGATGTTGTGCTTGTGACACTGACAGATATATGAATGAATTTATAGCCCTACAAGTGCAGTATAAAATTATCACCTGCAGATATCTAAATGACGATGAAAATATAACGATGTTTACATGTTTGTTATTGACAGAAGAAATTGGTTTGGTTTGGATGTGCGAAAATATAAGTACAGATGTTTGTTTCCGTGATGATAGTTTAATGTCAAAATTGTGAAATACATCACTTCCGGATCAGAATTAAATGAGTCAGTTATTATAGTTTTATTTCAATGGAACTTTTGAATGAATTACTACGAAATAAATGAAAAAACTATTTCATACTTGTTGGAGGAAAATTGTGGAGGCATATTTTATTCTGTTTTACAGTGTTTACTGCATCTTGTGATGGCCAGGCCAGCCCATTGGCATTGCCGTCGCAGACACCACCACCAGTAATGCATGTGAACCGTGGTGCCGCCCGGCAAATGTATGGATCAGGACAACTTCGACCACCAGGTCAAATTCCGCTCGTCCACCAGCTGTACAATTCAACCAACGGTCCTCAGAATATGAGAAATGCATCGCAACAGAATCCGCAACGGAGAATGCCGATGCCAATGCCTATACCAGGTTTGTTCGCACATGACATAGGAAGAATGCCCGATGGATATCCAGGCGCTCCACACATTATTCCTGGAGGAAGACCAAGAAGTGGGGCTATTGGTGGTATAAGGCCGAATGGAAGGTAAAAGACAAACATTTATGATTCTATTTCGCAGATAAATTATTCTATACTTATTTAATGTGAAGCTATTGGAACTAGTAATATTTTAAGTGTGTTATTATAATGCGTCACTGAATTATTAGTGTTAAAAACTTGTTGTTGTTTAAATAACATAATTTATTTAGATTGCTTGGTCATGAACTCGTGATGATACTTGCAGCATGAATCACTCATGGCCAAAATAAGATATAATTTATTCGAATGTAATTTGTTAGGCGTTTATTAGAAAATTACATTAAATAGGGTACTCGAAGTGTTGAAGGGATATTTATATAAGTATTTATGATTCACTGGGAATAAACGTTTTCAATTATTATATATGTACGTTGTTAATATAGAAGAAGTTAACGCGTTAGATATACGCATTTATTTAACAATATTACAAAAACAAACTAATGTCTCACATGAGAATCAATATGCTATAAACAGAATTATATAAGATTCTTGGCAAATCACGAAATCTGCATATTATCTTGTTACGCTATTTTGCGACACGCAAGCTATCATACGTTTACATAATTACAATACACAATTTTCACCAGTAATTTATGGTAGGGGTTCGACTTACGGGACAAGAGTAAGACCAGACATATTTCCTGGAATGATTGGCCATGATTTCGGTAGAACACCAATTAACCATGGTTTTGTACCCGGTCGAGTAGGAGGTTACGGTTATCCAGATACTGGCGTGAGGTATTACCAATCATTACTCGAAATTTGTACAAATATAGGTAACACTGGTTCACTTCTGCAGATATGGAGGTTTACCTGGAGGTAGGGTAAGATCGCATGATATTAAAATGCAGCTGCCTGACGAATTAATGGGCGACGGCAAGGAATATGAACATCCGTGCGGTGGAGGATGTGATCATAACGAATTTCTCTGCGTACAAAGTTGCATTTGCATCAAATCTGCTCTCAGGTAATTATTTAAGCATTTGTTTCGAAAGATTTTAAAGCAATAATATAAATTACAATCAGTGGTTACTAGTATTTTTTTTCAATGTATTTCTAATTTTCTATTGACAAAGTGTCATAAGATATTAAACAGCTTCGTATACATAACACTATACATGTTATGAATTTTAATTAATGATAATTACAATCTGTCAACGACATAAGTTAATTCCACGAAGTGTGAGATCAATGAACACAAAGACACAAACATGACGTAGGAATTCTTCAAATATTTCACTATTGTTTCAATTTCCAAGATATCGCGATAATAGAATAGGGTATTATTAAAGAATTAAAGCGTAAATACTGAACGAATATTAAATGTATTTAGATGCGATGGAGAAATAGACTGTGAAGGAGAGGAAGATGAATTAGAATGTGGTGAAAATGAAGGGCTGCATAATACGAAATGTGAAGATCTAGAAAATCACATTCGATGCCCGATATCGGGTCGATGTATTTCTAAAGAGTTTCTATGTGACGGTGACAACGATTGCGGAGATTACTCAGACGAAACTCAGTGTGGTAAGAAGGAAGTCCAGGAAATGAAATTACTACAAAACTAATTTCAATCGTTTTCTGAACGCAGGATTTTCTAAAAACTGTACAACTGATCAATTTGAATGTACGAATGGCTTGTGCATTCCACGGACGTGGCTCTGTGACAACGACAATGATTGCAAGGACTTTTCGGATGAGATGAACTGCACGAAAACTGGGTGAGTTACATGTTTTCTTGATTAAGCATGAAAATAAAACTATTGATTTTAAAACTTTGTCGGTTTGTCTTATGTAGAACAAAAGTAAAATATAATACATTTACATGGTGTAATCGAGTGTAAATTTAATATTTCCGAAATCATTGTGATTTGATATTGAAATGAGCTGAATAAGTACGAAAATTCAACTGATTTCCTTATTTCTTTGAGTATATAATTTTTTCCTGAAATCGGTGGATACGGAAAACGGCGAGAACGTCGGTGTGTTGGGTGAAGGCGCGCATTTTCATTGTGACCACCCCCACGCATAATTCCCGCAGCCGGGTATCGATCGTGAGACCTAGAGAGCAACGTCGCATCCCACCAGCTGCTGGCCTGATAATTCAACGGCTGCCATGGTACCGGGGTGCAAACGTTGCTTTTGGAAAACTCACGACACACACACAATACGATACCAGCCGTCAATTGCCCTCGCCCAATCGCCCACGATACACGACATCAAGGAGAAACTTACCCCCTTGCACTGGGCCCCTTATTCTGCCATCATGACCGCCACTATCAATGCAACCAAACACTACACTAACACATTATTACTAACTATATAACACTGCTTTTCTTAACAACATTCAATACAGTCAGAGTTTAATTCTATACATTATTAATTACTGCATAAATAGAATTACGTATCATGGAATTGAAACTAAAAAGATTATTCAGTTATAGTTTTATATAACTATTTCTTACTTTACATATATAAATATTCAAACGATTAAAATCAATCATTTCTTGTTCAAGCATATAGTTCCATTAGTTGTGTTTAATTGGTATTTATGTTTTACGTAACGTGAGAAATTGTCTGGTAGAATATTTTTCTTAAATATTATTCAAACACACGTTCAAACAGCACTATGATTATTTTCTACGAAATAAAAAGATATAATTCCACGTTGATAATGTTAGTTGCAAATATCTATCTATTTGCATCATATGCGGGCACGTGTCTCGAAACGAGAATAAAACGTGAATAGCAATGAACTGAATAGAGGAGAGTGAGTAGGAAGGAAGAATGTCGGATATGAAAGCCTGAAACACCTAACAACTGTATATGCATATTGCACACTAGGGGATTATAATGCGATATGACAACACAACACACAGAATCGAACGTATATTATTGCTGTCAAATCATGCACGGTCCACTTACACACAGGGGGTGCACTGGGGTAATGCGTTGTTGGTTGGGGTAGGTTGCATTTACAGAGGGTACACACACACAGAGCAAAACAAAAGACCATATGAATTCTTTTTGTCAACATGTGTGTACATGTTCATGATTCATGATTGAAATGTGTGTGTTTTGATTAAGCGAAAAGCTCCGGGGTGGCGAATTATTTCTATAGTATAAGGGGATATAAAATATTTGTCAAAGCATGTAGTTGTTTTACTCTATTCGTACCAGTATATACTAGTATTCCACAGAAGTGCTTTCACTGATATTATATACGTATATACTCTACCAATGGATGACTAAAATTATATATAATAAATACAAAAACATTCTAGGGTCAAATATAAGCACAAAACATGTAAATATTTGTTTACTGTTTATTATTTCGATATGAAAATATACAGCGCGATTTATTCCTTCTGTCAATATCATTAGCAATCAAGTAGCAAATTATCTTGCTGTTCTCTGATTAATACAAGACTCAGTTCAGAATTGCTTGCGTCCCACGACTTGTTAGATATCAATTCAGTGCCTCTATTTGCAGTAATGATGGTAGTACAACAGCACTCAACTTGTCAATATCCGGTATGTGAGTAGTACATGTATATATACGCGGGGTGTACAAGTGAAATAAACATAGATAGCAGATGTTTTTAGACTGTGAGTTGGTGGGGGGGCAGGTGAATATTCGCCTCAAGACGCCCACGAGTAAAGCAATATAAGCTCACCATCTTACTGCACAAGTGTGGAAAGGGTACCGTGACATAATTGACAAACGAAAGAGCGGAGGCGTATACTGATTCGACATCACAAATCAGATTGACTATTTCGTAGAGAACTTTAGAGCACCCATAACACAAATAGAAACAAAATTACTATTTAATCGAATCTTGATATTTATAGTAGGTAAAGCACACAGTATTCTCTTCAGAACGAGTGATTTCTCATCCTAACGAAAGTGAATCGACTGATACATAATTTCACACTAAGTACGTTATTATTAATGACCGGCTATAAATAGATCGTCTCATGTACGTGAGGTGTTAATGAACTCAACACGTTTTTAGAGTAGACTATTATATTTAGAAAGGTTGTTTATTAATGTTTACCCTGTACTTACATCTCAAGACATCTTAACATAATACCTGTTTTCTTCTACAGTTGTTATGATTACCAGCATCTAATTACATATAATGAAAACGCCACTTTTATCCTTACAATTTATTTTCTAGACAACAAGATTTGCTTTCACAAGTTACTTCACAACGACTGTATTCTTTAGAAACATGCACGTAATTCTATTTTAAATATATTCTAATAAACAACAATATATATGATTCTATAAATGTTTCATTAAACGCGACATTTTTTTATGTTAATACAAAATAATTTGTAAACAAAACTGCGCGTATGTTACGAATATTTTTATTCTATGCGCAAGTCATAATACTGGCTAAACCATAGAGTAGGTAAGTTAATAAAAAAGTTGGGTAGTTACTGAAAAATGAGCCCTCACCCTCCTCTAAAAAGTGGAGTTTATCCATTCGCGTGGTAAATCCGACCTGTACTAAAAGACGATTATTAATGGAAACTGGAGAAAATGTGTCCTCCAGGAAGTATTAGTTCTGCAAAGAAAAGCTGAATATAGAATAAATATGTTTGATGAACGGATAGCGTGCATATATTTTTACGTCAGGCATATTCTTGTATTTCCTTATTCGGTTCAAAGTCGGTACGGAACAATATATGTAGTTATTTGTTAAAACGAAACCAAAGACCAACACCGTCATGTAAGCCGTACGCAGAGACGGTAGGTCGTTGCCGAATCGATATCGCAGGAATGCTGGACTGTTGCCATGGATACCAGATCCCAGCCAGCTGCTCTTGTAATACACCTACTTTTCTGTAGATTCAATTGCGATTTTCGTGCAACAGTTACGATAATGTAGATATTTCCCCCAGAACTATTCTGAGTCAATACCATTCCTATACATTGCAGCAACCGACAATATACTCCATTGTTCATACTGCTGTCACATGGATGTCTGAGGATTGTAATCCTACGTGAACTATAATTATGTACAATTTCTAGCACAGTTAATATTAATTGCAACAAAGAGAAAAAGTAACGATGCCTGATTAAAACATCTTTCATGTATAACTTTGCAGATGCACAGATGATGAGTTTCAATGCGGTGACGGTTTATGTATTTCCATTAATTGGAAGTGTGATAAACAACCAGATTGCACTGATAGTTCAGATGAAGCTGAGTGCGGTAGGGTTAAAACCAAAATTTGGTGAAAAGGTACTGATATTATATAATGGACTTCATAAATTGTAGACATCGAGCCTCCGTCCTGTAGCGATGGGGAATTTCAGTGTGCAAATCAAAAATGTATCCGTAGAGAATTTCGATGCGATGGAGATGATGATTGCGGTGATTGGAGTGACGAGGACAATTGTCCTGCTCCAGGAAGTTGTGTGTCTGGTGAATTTAAGTAAGTTCAGAATAAGCTGCAGTGTTGTCTGTATGTATTCCGTCCGAAGAGTTAATGATAATTTTCATAAAAATACTGTATATTTTCTGTTCGAAATATAATCGTCTTTCTACTAACAGATGTAACAATGGACGTTGCATCCCTGAACGATGGAGATGTGACAAGGCACAAGATTGTGATGATGGTGAAGACGAAGCACACTGTAATAAAACTACTACAAGTACTTGTTCCCCAGAAGAATACACTTGTAATACTGGCAGTTGTATTCTTGTAAGAATAACAAGCGTTATTGCTTAAAATGAACCTTGATTTAATTTATTATTTTAGAAAACCTGGGTATGTGATGGTTCTCCTGATTGCCCACATGGAGAAGACGAACAGAAATGTCAAATAACGTGTGATGAATCGAAATTCACTTGTTCCTCACAAGGCCTAAATGACACGACTATGGCATTAGATTTTTGTATCAACAAAAAACATGTTTGCGACGGACAACGAGACTGTCCTAAAGGAGAAGACGAGAAAGATTGTCCGAAGAAAAGAGATTGCGATAAAGGGACAAACTGTACTCAACTTTGTATCACTACTGCAGATGGAAAAGATGCCTGCAGTTGTATGCCTGGCTATAATTTAGCTCCTGATGGAATAACGTAAGCCACATTTCTAGAGAAACAAATGTTATAAATGTAGGTACATATTTTATTTCAACAGATGCAACGATATCAACGAATGCCTATTTGAAACAGACCCCGTGTGTTCTCAAACTTGTAACAATATAATCGGTAGCTTTGCTTGTGGCTGCATGACTGGTTATATTTTAAGACCCGACTTACGAACTTGCAAAGCTCTCGGTGCTCCGCCAACTCTTATATTTGCGAACAGAGTCGATATTCGACAGGTAACAGATGTGAAACATATCGGGGGAAATCATATGTACAATTAAAATATTTTAGGTATCTTTGAGTAATGCAAAATATACATTTATTCTAAAAGGACTGCACAATGCTATTGCATTGGATTATCACTACGAGAAAAGTATGCTTTATTGGTCTGATGTTTCGACGGATGTCATTCGCAGAGCATATATGAATGGAACTGGTGCTATGGGTAGAATATATTCTCATAATTTTGGTTAAGATTGCGGATTTAATGTATTGCCATTACAGATATTATCAAATGGGGCCTAGAGTCACCTGGAGGTGTAGCTCTAGATTGGGTGCACGATTTATTATTCTGGACAGACTCTGGAACTAGGCGAGTAGAAGTTGCAACTCTGGATGGGAAACAAAGAGTTGTTGTAGCGGCAAATGATTTGGACAAACCTAGAGCGATTGCTGTCCATCCAGGGGAGGCAGCTGTATTTTGGACAGACTGGGGTAAGTTTTTAATCACCTACAATAAAGCTAATCAATAAGAAATATTCTTTATTTAGGGCCGTCACCAAAAATTGAAAAATCCGACATGGATGGCAGCAATCGAAAAAGTATTGTAACAGAATCTGTTTTCTGGCCTAATGGATTAACCCTAGATTACACGAGTAACAAAATTTACTGGGCTGATGCCAAACATAACGTCATCGAATCAGCAAATTTTGATGGTTCTGATAGAAAGAAGATTATCAGTAGAGGATTGCCACATCCGTTTGCAATCACATTGTTTGAAGATGCAATTTATTGGACGGATTGGCATACGAAATCTATTTCTACAGCGAATAAAGCCACAGGAGCTGGACTACGAACAATACATTCTGGACTTCACTTTCCGATGGATATTCACAGGTATACAAATTTATTTCATACAAGTGAAAGATTGAAATAATATTCTTGATATTTAACTGTACAGTTATCATTCACAACGACAACCCGAGTACCGAAATCGCTGTAGTCCTAAAAACGGTGGATGTTCTCATATGTGCTTACCAAACAGCAAAAGTTACACTTGCGTTTGCCCAATGGGTCAAAAGTTGAAAAGTGATGGTAAAACATGTCAGAAACCAGAGAAACTATTACTTTTTGCCAGGAAGAAGGACTTACGAATTAGACAGTTTGACAAGAAAGCATCTGCAGCTGTCGAAATGGTATAGTAACTGATTTTAAGAATGAATTTTGTACAAATGTAAATAAATATTTGTTGTAGGTTATACCTGTAGATGGAATAAAGTCTGCAGTAGCGTTAGCGTGGGATTCGGAGACAGATTCGATATTTTGGACAGATATTGAAAAGGATACTATAAACAAAGCGTGTTGGAATGGAAGTTATCAACAAGTGATCGTTAACTCTAACTTAAGTACGTTTAGAAACAATTAATAGTTATATCATTTTTTAATATCATACGTTTTGCAGTTTCTCCAGCTGGACTTGCTCTAGATTGGATAACGAATAAACTGTACTGGACTGACGCTGGCACAGTGCGCATTGAAGTGTCAAATACTGACGGCAGTATGCGATCTCTTCTCGTATGGGAACAACTGGATAAACCCAGAGACATTGTTGTAGATCCAATAGGTAAACAATGTCATGTTAGGTTTGAATATTTTTACTGAATATTTGTACATTTACAGAGGGCTACATGTATTGGTCGGATTGGGGTGTATCACCAAAGATAGAACGAGCAGCAATGGATGGTACAATGAGAACAGCCATTGTCACACAGAATATAACGTGGCCTAATGGTTTAGCTATTGATCATATCTTAGGAAGAATATACTGGGCGGATGGAAATACTAAAGTTATTGAATACGCTAATCTTGATGGAACAGGTCGTAAAGTTCTGATAGGTATGTTTTCAAATGTTTAATCTATGTATTCAGTTTCTTAATCATACTTATAGTATATTTCATTATAAATATATTGCTTTTTGTCAAATGATCTATTTCTATTTAGGTACTAATCTGCCACATCCGTTCGGTTTGGATGTTTTTGGCGACTATGTATACTGGACAGACTGGGAAACATCAAGCATCCAAAGTGCCAATAAAAACACTGGTGGAGAACGAGAAACACTTGGGACAAATATCACTGGCCTAATGGATGTTCGTGTTTTTCATCGTAACCGAAAGATTGTAAAGTCGCCATGTTCAGAAAAGAACGGTGGTTGTTCGCATTTATGTTTGCTCAAACCTAAGGGATATTCATGCGCATGTCCAATTGGAATCAAATTAAAAGTAAAACACAATTACGATTCATAATACGTTTTCAAAACTGTTACACCGGTATGTATTTGCAGAACGATAATAAAACTTGTCAAGACGGGCCGCTGCATTCGCTGATATTTGCTCATCGCGTTGATATTAGACAGATTTCCCTTGATGTACCTTATGTGGTGGATGTGGTACTTCCGCTGCCACCATTAAGAAATGCAATCGCTGTGGATGTTGATCGAAAAACTGGTAAAAACTCGTCATTATTTTTACCCATTTGTTTACTTGTCTACGTTATTTTCCTCATTTTTTTTACAGGGGAGTTATATTGGACCGACACTGCTGAAGATATTATTCAAAAAGCCACTCCCGATGGAAAAATTGTTGAACCAGTTATCATTGATGGACTTGAAACAGCAGATGGAATTGTCATTGACTCGTCAGGAAGAAAGGTAAGAAGATTATTTTCTCTATACTGAGTTTTACTAAATTAACTGAATTAACAGATATACTGGACGGACGGCGGACGAAATAGTATAGAAGTTGCAGAACTAGATGGAACAAACCGTAGAGTGCTCATATGGTCTGACTTGGATAGTCCCAGAGCTATTACACTTTATTATAATCTGGGTTTAATGTTTTGGTCAGACTGGGGTGCTAATGCGCGTATAGAACAAGCACATATGGATGGCACGAATAGGTAACATGAATTAATATTCATTCCTGAGTTGCTTTAAGTCTGTCTCTAAAGAGATGATTAATTTCAAATATAAATATTTACAGAAAAGCACTAATAACTGAAAATCTCGGATGGCCTAATGGTCTAGCAATTGACCGTGCAGCTAATCGTCTGTATTGGAATGATGGTAAAGAGAAAGTGATCGAATCTAGTGACTTGACGGGTAAAAACCGTAAAACAATAGTCACAAATGTACCACATCCTTATGGATTGGTAGTTGTGGGTGAGTATATGTACTGGACAGACTGGCAGACACAAGCACTACACAGAGCAGACAAAATTAAAGGCACTGATCGAGTTGTAATTCGTGATAAACTTGAAGGTTTAATGGATATACGATCTATTCAGGTATATTGATTGAAAAGTCCAAAAAGAACGATGGTAGCTAAGTGATTTACCAATTTTAGAATGAAGATATCCCTGAAAACGCTTGCGGCAAGAATAATGGTGGTTGCTCGCACTTATGTCTGCGAAACCCAACGTCATACACTTGTGCTTGTCCTACTGGCATTTTAATATCACATGAAAATAGCAGTATTTGTAGATCTCAACCAAGTCAGTACCTGTTGTTTGCTACAAGATCAACTTTGGCTCGAGTGTCACTGGACACCGGAGAATTATGGGATGTGACGTTACCCATTGATAATGTTCACAATGCTATAGCTGTAGATTTTCACTGGGAGAAACAACTGATATACTACACTGATGTAGAACTCGATATAATACGAAGTGTTAACATGCACAATTTCACTGATACGAAAATTATAATCAATAAAAATTTAACCACCACTGATGGTTTGGCAGTAGATTGGGTGGCTGATAATATTTACTGGACAGATACTGGTAGAAAAGTGCTGGAAGTATCACGAATCGATGGAAGTAGTAGGAAAATTATTATCAGAGAAGGTTTAGATGAACCAAGAGCAGTAGCACTATTTCCAAGGAAAGGGTAAGTGTGCATTTATACTTATAACTAAGATTTATGCTTTCATATGGATATATGTTTCTAGTTACCTTTATTGGACTGATTGGGGAGATTCTCCAAAAATTGAGCGCTCATTTATGGATGGGTCTGCACGTAAAATTATTATATCCGTGGATCTTGGTTTTCCGAATGGTTTAGCGTTGGACTACGAAGCAAAACGACTTTACTGGACAGATGCACTGAAAGATAAAATTGAAACTGCTGATCTTCACGGTGGAAACAGAGTACAATTGGTTCTTGATGCAACACATCCCTTTGGTTTAACACAAGTAAGATGTTTAGAATCGTTTATCTTCGTATATTTAGATTTACTATTTTGAAATATTGATTTTAGTTTGGCGAGTTTATTTACTGGACTGACTGGTATCAAAAATCAATCGTGCGCGCCGATAAAACAAGTGGTAAAAATAGTGTTATCATTCAAACTTCACTGGATGGTGTTATGGAGATAAGGGCGGTGTCTGCAAGTAGACAAGTTGGATGGAATCCCTGTGCAGAAGACAATGGAGGTTGCTCACATTTATGTTTGTTTGTTCAAAAGAATTACACTTGCGCTTGTCCAGACACAACGGATGAACGTCCGTGCAAAAAAGGTAAATCTGATCTGCATGTACTTCGAAGTGTCACTATAAACTGAACAATTTATTCCAGAACCAAAAGCGTATATTCCGATTAAACAGCCAGGAAAAACCGATGAGGAAGATGATGATGACGAGGAGGATGAAAATAATTTACATCACATCTATGATAGTTTCCGACCTGTGGAAACTGAGGACACTCCTTATGAACATACAGAGACAGGCTTATCTCATCATTTTATACTGATTACACTGATGGTATTCTGTGTTATACTGCTTGGTGTTTTAAGTTTGATTATAGCACTGTTGTATCACAAGCGGAAGAAGAAATACCTGTACGCAACCGGTCGAAGTGTGATGACATTCTCAAATCCAAACTACTATACTTCAAACAGTGAAGTTGCTCCGCCGCCTGCCGTTGATAAGAAACCATTCCTTTGGAAACGACTGAAATATGACAAAGCACAGGACCGAGTGTACGAGGATAAAACAACGGCAAACAGTCCGGAAATAGCGAGTTTGATACCGACAGTACTGACGCCTAGCAGCAGTAACTGTGATGCCGTCACACCTGAAATGGAACATTCACCATCTCCAACACCGTTACATCGACTTGATGCTATAACTATCCAGCCCATTGTCTAAACGTAGACAATAATAGAGTTGCTCGTATATACATACCTGTATATACGAAATAAAACCGGGGAAGTCTGTCTCTAGTCAGGTGACGTACATACATTCATAAATACATACATAAATGTTTAGTAATTTCACTTCACATGAATATTACTTACCGTAACAATTCACAGTGCAGTATAAGAGAGTCAATACAAATAAAACCAGAATTACATAATGATGAAAAAACAACGTTTAGTGCAATCGGCTAACGGTTGTCTGTCATGTGAGAAACTTATTTCTGAACTAAATATTAACTACATACATACATACATACATACTCTCAACTAACGGATAATTAAATCAAGATCTTACTATATAAATAACTGTGGAATGATGATGTTAAATGAATATGTGCCAAAGATATTTTAGAACGATAAGAGATATTATAACAATGTTATGATTCTAATTTATCCCGATGTGTGAATAACGTGTAACGTATTTTTTATACGTGTTTGATTGTTTTCAAAAACTATAATTGCACAGTTACCACATACATATATACATTAGTTGCATTAATATTTTGAATGTAGCACGGTTCTAGGACACTACCATGAATTTTCCTACCAAAAACTGATAATGCAAATTTTTAATAAATGTTGTTATTAAATTTCCATTTATAATTCTTATAAATTAGATTCACTAAAGGGAGAGACACATGTTTCTATGGAAATATACATGTAAGTGACGATATATTTCTATAAAAACAAAGCGAATAATTTTGAGTGGTTACAATGATTTTACTTACATAGAGTTTGATATGTCCTTCAGTGAATCTATTGTAATTGATAATATACGAATACTTTTACAATTTACGAAGAAATATTTAATATAAATTATCATATTTATTTTTATAATCATGTTAGAAATGTAGTGTAATTAACATATCTAATTCCTATAAACAAACACATGTTTTTCTTTATACGAATGCTCAACGAGTAATGCTGCTACAATACCGCATTTATTCACAAGATACTCAACCACTAATTGTACGTAAAGATACATTACTAAACTACTAATTAAACTAAAAAACACATCGTCGTGTTATATTTTCAAGTATTTATGTCAATTCATAAACGGTAAACGAGTTTCTGTTAGGCCTGCATACATACTCTCTCTCTCTCTCTGTGTGTGCGGGCCGGTCGCTTGTCATCTTACCAGTGTATGTACTACCTGTTCTAAATACATACATACATACTCGTACTATATACTAAATAAATTATATATATAACGAGGATACGAGTGCATGCGTTGTGTCTGAATTACGAGTGAAACTAGAATATTTTTTATATTGTAATAAAAAAAAAGTTGGAGGAGTGTAAAACAGAAGACTGATTTGATAGAAGGCCAGAATGAAGAAAGTTAATCAAAATAACGGGGGAAATTCGAATAAAATATTCTAAGAATGTATTTTCTTTTAAAGATAATCTAGATTATAATATTATTTCTATTTATACAAAGTATATAGTTTCTCCTTATATTTTCCAATGTATAATCAAAATACAAAACTTAAACGATCATCTAGGATGAGAATTAAAATAGAACAAAAATATTCAGACCAGAATATGTATGCATATATACCCACATTTTCCAGAACATGCTTTCCTATATTATATTGTCTTAAATATTTATCCGACATCTGATATGACATATGCGTATCTGTATTCGGATAAATGGAAGGACAATGTAGAAATGTTTTGATTGCGAGACGTATGACAGGAAGATAAAACCAGTTATAGAAGACAGCAGTGTGAACATTTTCGACACATTCATGCAGGGTAACATTAATACATTAATTCATATGACATATGGTATTTGCGTACAACTGCTCTGTTAGAAAATCTCCTTGTCAAAATAATCGTTCGTGCAAACTGTTTTTAGGCATGAAGTCGCAAAATAATTCTGGGTTCATAATTTCATACAGAAATATCTTTAATATGTATATTTATGTAAGACAATGAATGACATGTTATTCAATGAAGAGAACTGTAATTTACACGTTTTATACATATTGACAGTTTATTTGATTGAGTTTTTTTCTACAGAATATGATTACAATAATAAATATATAGTAGATATATGATTCAAAATATAAATAAGAAAACAAGATCTTAGCTCATTACGTCCTATACTATTAACAGAACTAGTATATCATATGTATTTGGTTTTTTTCATTAAGTTTTAACTTCTAAATCGTACTGTACATGCCAAAATGTATTACATTTCTCAATCTAATGTATATTTTCAATTTAGACAGTTTGATTTTTCGTTTGTGATTGTTATTGTGTAAATAATTTAAATGACTGTAAAAAGATCTATAATAGTATTATGACTAATTTATGTTTTAAAAATAGAAATCATTGTGAATTTAGACTTTACGATTCGTGTTGAGTCTTTGACATGAATACACAAGAAATAAACAAGTGTATTTTAAATGTTTATTCATGGTTTTATTTATTAAACATTTGTGTGTTTTATAACTCTTCTATTACAGACAGATATGATTCACAATAGTTTTGCACAGAGGAATTCAATTCCTTTACAGATTACAGCCATTACCTAGTTACGTTCAAGAGGCCCATTGCGCAGGCCCATGAAATGGAAGATACACGTTTAGTGAACACGTAGGTGAGAAATATCAGTTCTTTTTCGAGAAAAGAATTCAATCATTACTCTACCTACTATCTATAAATTCTAAGCCACAACATAACATGTTACGTGTAAGGTGTTAGAAGTAAGAAACAATATAACACAGTCAGAATAACAACAGAAAACAAGCATGGCACATTTCAGAATGATTACAATACAATACTGAACATGTCTTTGGAATAGTTACGCGTGTAAATTAATACTTGTACTGAACGAAATATTTTATACATAAATGCAGCATCTACTTAATAATATGTGTATGTGTGTGTCAGACTTGTTAAAATTCAAAAGAAATGTTTTAGTCTAAAACTGGAATATTAAATACAAGAAGCATAAAAAATATATGAGTATATTCACTGTTTGTTCAACATTTCATCGAATATAGAGAAGTTTGTAATAAAAATAATTGTCATATTTACCTTAGGAATAATTTCACTGGTGGAATTTTAACTCGGGGAATACATCGCATAGTATAACTTCAAACAGATCCTGTAAATTCAAAATTATTACATCTTTTGTTATATAATTTCTTTTCGTAGGACTTACATAAAATAACTGTTTATTTAGTTGTCTATTTTGAACAGTTTCGAATACTTTTGAAGCACCACGTCTCGCGTTTTGTGCACCGACAAGTGTGCACAATATATCAGGTACATTTTCAACAAATTGTTCTCTAGCTAATTGCGCGGTTGCCGCTTTCATTTCAGCCGATCTCTGTGGTGAGTCTGCAGCTAATTCTCCCGCTGGCCACCATGTTTTCAGGAGAATCGTAATGTAATAATGCAGCATGGACTCGGAGAACAACCACGATATAGTATCCCGTATTTGTCGGTTAATTGTTCGGCCGTAAGTAATTTGCACGAATGTGATCAGTGATTTCCTAAGCCACTTGAATACACCTCTCATATCAAACACTTCACTCATAAGTGTGTACAGAGGCTCTGCTATGTCATCTTTACTGTCGTCTACATTTTTACTTGTGCTGAAATTTGTTTTAGCCACATCCACTACATCTGTACTACCGGGAGCATCCAGACATTGCGATATGTCCTCTTCTTCACTTTCCCGTAATAATGACATTGTTTCATTCCGTGATTGCTCGCCACTGCCACTAATCAACGTAATTAAGACAAATTACCTCTTACATAACTACAAACTAATACCTTTTAAATAAAGTAGATAAGGAAAATCGAGACTTCTTCGGTGATGGTGTAGTATGTTTTAAATGATCAGAACTTGGACTGAGAAATGCATAAAGCGGTTCACATTGATTTAAACGGTCATCTTCAAGAACAAACTAAAAAATATATTCAACATATATGGAGATACGGAATTAGTATACAGATATACCTCTAAATATTTCTGAATTTGTGTTTTCGCTTTTTCTAGTGAATTTTTATCTGATTTTCCAAACAGAAATTTAAAAGATTGTGAAGGCAGTTCTAGACTTTTTACACCTGAACACAACTGTCTTAGTTTTCGATGTAAATCTTGGAATTGGGTTAGAGTTCTAAGTACAACCCATCCTGTACTTATGCCTTCATCACCATCGGGTGTATTACCTTCTACCATGTGAACAACAATTACAAACTGTGGTGGTTCTCTTTCATCCGGGATCTACGAGCGTAAGTTATCGATTCTAGATGTTTTTATTATATGTATAATCAAATATTCTTACATCAGCACTCTGTACAACAGCTCTCCACTTCCCTAAGTTTTCAGCCCATACTTCTGTTCTTGTCAGATGCGCCTCTAACTGTCTCTGTTCTCCCTGTAACCATTCTACTTCCCTTTCTAATATTGTAAGTACTTTAGATTCAGGTTTCAGAGATGAACGTAATGCTTGCAAAGCCTACACATATATTAACACTTAACAAGTATTCATATATTACAACATATTAGCTATAGAGTACCTGCATTTTATTATTTAATTTTTCCTGAAGCTGATCTAACTTTACTCGCGCATAGTTTGAATGATCACCTACATGCATACCAGCACTGTCTGCACTACTCGATGAATCTGCTGACATTTGTCTCTCTTCCGCTGTGCTCCCGTCGTGATCAGTAACAGATTCATCACTTGTCATCGCAACTAACATCTGATTGTAAAAACTACTTAAAATAAACGGTTGGTAATATTTCTCCTCTAACGTTTGTAGAACATTCTGTTGTACTTCATAAAATACTTCTGGTCCCTTGTCACCTAATAAAAATGCTTCCATACGTTTCCTAGTGTTCTTGTCCACTTTAATTTCGGCACTAGGTGAACGAATGTATGTGTAGAATATTTCAGCACCTAGTTGATGCCAGTTACTTCGATGTGCCGCTCGTAATTCTTCAACAGCAGTCCAGAATCCAACGAGACAATGACTAGCTAAAGTTTCTAAGAAAAGAGATAGATATTTACGGCCCAATACATGATCGAGTATCGAGGAAAGTGGTAACGTCTGTAAGAAAATGATTGTAACACAATTATATACATGCACAATATGTTTCTATTTACTTTGCTTGTCTCATCTTGATGAGGAAATGCACCATCCCAGCCTAATAACGCCAAACGTTTCTCACACTGACTCTTCGCATAACTCAACTGATTTATATAACATTTAAGTTTCCTCGCTGCAAACAACTCCGACTTTCCCACCCCGGAGGCTAATACGGTAGGTTTATCAATATCAGGATCAATCCCTCGTGCTCTCTTCTGATTCTGTATTGTAGTGGCTTGCATCATTTCTGCTACTATATTATATCTACATAAACATTACACTCGGTCAAGGGAATTTATATAAACATAAGCGTATATAACAATAATACCGAATTGTTTTTAACACTTCTATATCTTCTGTGTCTTGAATGACGCGCAGGAAATCCTCGTATGTATTTGCATATTCGTACGTTTTACGATGCATGGCAGCAGTAATTCGTTGCTCTTCAATGTAGTCAATTATTTTCTGATTAATATAATCAGGGTCTGTTAATTTGTCCACTAATGGTTCAAGAACTGAAATGTAAATTTTTACATTCAGCTCGTATTCGTAGAGTACACATATATTGAAATTGCTTACTTTTGCATGTAATTATTTCACGAAGTAAATGTTTAGCAGGAGACAGTGAATAACTTCTTGGCAACAAGAACATGATTAACAATTCGCTAATATGTCGGACGTATTCTAATTCCTTCTCTTGAGACATTAAATGCGAAGAAAGTGCAAAAACAGGTGGTCTAGTACTTTCAGCTCTAAAATATAAATTAAATATAGAAAAAATATAATTATATTTACAAGCATGCACACAAACACTAGTGTCCTCGCAGTGCGTATTTTCTCAAAATGAAGTGTTACTTTAGTTATCATATCACAAGCGATTAATTTGGCCTGATCGACTCTAGACAATCTGTCGTGCAAATTTTGTATAGCTCCCCATATATCTTCTCTAAAAGAATAAGTTTTCAGTTAGAAACATTAATTTGAAGATCTGATAATTCTTACTTTATGTTTTCTATAAGAATATTACAATCGTGTGCATACTGATTTAACCAACCGTATACAAAATCTCGTAGTGCATTGTCAAGAAACTGTTGTAATAAACTGTCAACTGTACGACCAAATATAACTGGTAAATAATTTGATCCTTGTTTTACATTTTTCTTATTGGATTCATAATTTTTCTGCAATGCATAAGTAGAAAATTAAAATTTACCAATAGATAATTTTGTTATTACGAACCATAAGTTTCGTACGAAATACATCCAATTCATGGTTAACTTGTTCTGTCATTGCTCCAGTTTTGTATGGAGATGATAAAAGTATATGTACCCAAATGACAGCAAATGCACCCAGGAATATTGAGCAAACTGTCAAAATACCGAATATTGTGAAAGATAAACATGCTGGAAAACATATCACTAAACCGGAGCAAACAATTACAGTTGATGCTAGATATGTTTTAAGCATCCTAAAAATATATTAAAATCTTGTTATTTTCATAAATAACTACTGATAATAGAAACATTATCTCAACATAACCTATCATATCAACATAAGTAGATAAAACAATAATTATCTTGTCAAACATACCTGTTGCCATATGGTATTAATCACGTTGACATAGAGTATTACGGTATAATATAATGATGAATTTTTATTAAAAGATTACATTATTATTGATCTTGTTTTCGGTCACAATTGACAGCGATATAAGTTCTACGAACTTTAAATGTAAACATCTCAAATCTATATCATGACTCTGACAGGAAGGCGAGTACATGTGCACTTGCGCATAAACATAAGTACCTACATTGAGTGCATCTGTAAGCATGGTTGCATATTTTAGGTACATTGTGTGTATTAGTTTGTATTTGTCATCGGTATTTTCCTCACATCACGATTGTAATATAGTACATCCTTCACAGGCAATTGATTTTTAATTCCAATTGTCCGTGAACTAAAACACGTATTCTGTACAACGTATAGTGGAAAAAGGATTTCGGTCAGGTGTATTTATAATGAAAAAATCATTTATATTGTATAAAACATACGTATATTTACAAAATATGATTGTATATAATTATAATGCTGCAATTTAAAATAATAAATTGTGCATATGGCAAATATGTACAAAAATATGTGCATAAACTATTATTACATCAGTTGTAATAATGCAATGCATTTATTAATAACTAGCTGAAATGAAATCTTGTGTTTGGCAATTTAATTAATATTTCTCGTTAAGTTTCTAGCGGCGTCTTGTCTTGATTGCGTTGCATTTTGAAAATTGTCATTTTTTGCTTCTTTATCATTTGTAGTCACATGAATAACATCGGTTGGTAAATCTAGATCGTCATGTGTTGCAAGCAACTTAGAATTATTTGTTTGTTCTTTCTTTAATGAGGATGTTTTTACTGATATAGATATCAGAATCATTCCAATGACTAGGAACAACATACATACAACGGCGAGTACAGCTATAGCAGTGTCCGACAAAGGTTTGTTGATTTTCTGTGACTTTACGAAATCACAATCTTGCCACGTAACCCAAGTGTTATTCCATCTTCCTGGGTCCCCGTTGGGATCTTCAGGAACATTGGTTTCTTTGACAAGCGTTTTTCTATACTGTACTAGTGTATTCTCTAGGCTCTTCAGTATCATTGGACGGTCCGATGCCATGTTGATAGTTTCACACGGGTCGTCGCGAAGGTTAAATAAACAAGGCGATTCCAAAGGATTACATTTGGCGTGCGATGTTTCATCAGCATTTACATTCGGACAACGTACTGTTGCTTTGTTTCTTAATTCCAATAATTGTTCTTTTGTCAGAATGGTGGAGGTAAAGTTGAACACATTTGAATTACCTTTAAACAAAAATATATGAATTTAATATCTATTGTATTCATAATAATTATTCATATGATTTAAATCAATGCAAGTTGAATTTACCTTGTCTTTCACGAATCTGCAATTCCGTTGTAACACCAACTAGTGCGTTAGCTGCTTTCGAATTAAGAACTAATGAATCATCATAATGGTATAGCGGTCCAACACCGGAATCCCCTTGCCAGCCATCTAATTTACCTTCTGCAACAGTTCCTATTACGTATTTCCAATCTCCGCGTCTGATAGCTGCATAGTTGTAGGTGTCATCAATGTTGTACACCATCTCATTACGGGGACTCTTTAAATCTTGAGAAAGTGTATCCCACATATCTATACCATCGATCTGACCAAGTTTACTATGGTCAATTCCTGTTTTAAATATAAAAAACAGTGAAATGTACACCTCTCATCGATATATTATGATCACATAAGCGACATAATTTGCAGACACATACCAGCCGCTGAAAAGAATGTTGGTAACCAGTCAGATATATGCATAAGTTGATCTGATACTCGTTGACGTTTCTTCAGTAATGGACTCCATACAGCAGCAACACCTCTGGATCCTCCCTCGAATGGAGTTAATTTCAACTAATAGAATTCAAATTGATTTAATAACATTTCTAGTTATTGAACTTATTTAACTTACGCCTTTCAATGGATAGTTTGATCCGTGATTAGCATGAATACCGTTCGTCTGAGCTCCATTGTCCGATATGAAAAGTATTATTGAGTTTTCCAGCATGTGTTTTTCTCTTAGCGCAGTAACAACATCGCCAACACTTTTGTCCAACATTGAAACCATGGCTGAAAATATGATATTTTCTGTTATTTAATAATTTTGCGCTGTATTGCATTGTCAGGTATATACTTTCTAAATAAGGAAAGTCACAAGAAAGCAGCAAAACTGAACATGAGGAATACGTTTTAAGATTCGGTTAAGGTTAACATACCATATGTTATTTAATATGAGGAAATAATAAGGAAGAGTTAGACGGTGTTTCGTAACGAAATTATAATGTTAACGAGAATTATACCAGCATAGATCCTTCTCTCTGGATCAGGTATGTGTGCGAACTTAGCTATCTCATCATCGGGGGCCTGCAGTGGATTCCATTTGTTCCCTGAATGCGGCGCCAGATGGGCCAGATACATGAACATTGGTTTGTTAGTATTATGTTCCTTTATCAGTTTGACAGCTTCATTGGTAAATAGTGTTGTTGAATATTTGCCACGAGCTTCCCAGTCTACTTCCATGTTACGTCTCATGTCGTAGCCGGTCATATTACTGTACTGTAACATATTTATTTGTATTATTTTCTCAAGGAAGTTGATCATGATAATGTATATATTGTTCCATGCTTGACATATTATTAATTAATCTATTTTAATGGACAAGGTGAGTACATATAGGTGGGTATTATTATTTCATTGCAATTTTGAAAGTAAAACGGAACTAAACATGAATATTGTGCGTTTGTTTATGTATATTGCATTGTAATAACTTTGAAACGAAAGGTTGTTAAATGCTGCGGGGAAGAAATAATATAGTATAATAATGTAGAATGAAAAAGAAATATCTGTTTTCACAGATATGCATGTAAAATGTTCACAGCAAATTAGTAACTGTTTATGGGGCAATATACGTCGATAATCTATATTACAACTTACAGTGGCCTTAACCATATGATTATAGTAATCTTGCAGACCATTCCAGTAGCCGTAATGTGTGTCGAAACCTCTGTACAAGGGTAGATATTCGTGCCGATAGAATCCTAGATGCCATTTGCCTACAGCATGTGTATTGTAGCCGGCTTCTCGCAAATATTCTGGCAACAGTTTCTCCGTCAGGGGTAAACCACGTGGTTCTGATGCCAGTAGAACTAAATGTTGCATTCCTGTAAACGTAAAATGTATGCCTTCGTTAGCAATTACACGCCTTTGACTTGAAAGTCATGTAGAGCACTTTTTTTTCTAATATCTGTTCAAACATTTCCTTGTTTATATTGTTGCATATTAAAAGTGTAACATTTTTTGTTTGTTTGTAGAAATGACTTTGAAAAGTCTCCATTCAATTAGCAACTGTAAAATGTGAGTTGTATGTATTAATACGATTATTTAGTTCCTTATAATTTATTAAATTATTATATAACAACAAGTTTTACTAGTTTTTTTTATTGTATAAACCTGTTTCATGCCAGGTATTGTTAATCACACGCGGATATGATAATTAATTATGTCAGTATGATATAAATTGTTATAATATTATAAGAAGATAGAATTTCGTTTGTAACATTATTAATGATAATAATTAAACTGAATAAATGTTTTTTATGGCGCAAACTATACTCGTGGTAGTCGTTGTCGCATATTATAATTTTTTTTAGAAACGAAATATAATTTTGACAAGAATCATTTTTTATCCTCTTACGCTGATGATCTGTGGAAGATACGTTTTGTTTTATTTACAAAAAAAATATGGTCATCTTATTAAATATTCATAATTTACATTAAGTTCAGTCAAGTGATAACTGTATGTTGTAATAATACGCCCCTGCACTTTCTCAATACTTCACGTTATTATACTTAACAAGAAAAAAATATTATAAATGATGTATGACTAGTTGTTATGAGAAATAAAAAACTAGTTAAATGTATCAGACTTATTAGAGCATATAAAGGGAAAAATAAAATACTTAAGCAACATGCACACACACACACATAAATGGCATGCTTGTTCAAGGTTTAAATGTTCTTGTCTGACATTGTTCACAAATTGCAAGTTACTCTCCGATAGATACAATAAAAGAAAAAAATAACCGTTTATGCTTCAGTACATTTTCTAGAATATTATTTGCATTATGCGGAACTATGTTTCATTAATATAATTTTTTAATACGGAAATGTAGAATTCTGTATTTGAAGGATATTTAATGTTTGCACAAGACTATTTATAGAAATCTATTATTAGAATTAAATTAAATGGTAAAAGATTCTAGCAGATAAATAAGAAATTTTTATAATAATATATTCAATTTAGTTTTATCAGATTTCCTTTTGAATGCTTGGTATTTTAGTTATCTAAATAATGTCATAATGGAGTTAGTTGTTAATATAATGCATATTTACAAATATAACAATTTAAGGGTCAATGACATTATTCACAATAAATTAATACTAGTATTTCA
Source organism: Calosoma granatense (assembly GCA_022063505.1). Taxonomy (NCBI): domain Eukaryota; kingdom Metazoa; phylum Arthropoda; class Insecta; order Coleoptera; family Carabidae; genus Calosoma; species Calosoma granatense. The sequence continues at coordinate 7,535,072 of JAGJTL010000104.1, read as the reverse complement.
AGTATTCCGCACACCAATTTTACCTTCTAGTTTTATTTTATTATTATGCCTCTATAAGTGAAATATGCAAATTTTATGATACCACCTTAGGAACACTAAGCACCGATAGTAGACATTGCAAAAATACTTTTTTGTTCTCAGGGACACCTCTGAATGTTATTAAACTCATAAAGTATGCAAGTTTATGAACACAATAAAAAATATCAGACTTATTTCAAATCTGTCTTTGAAGGTTGATGAATATAAAATATTGTTTAAATAATAATTTGAAGGCATACCTAAATGATAAGGGTATTTTCCAGTTAAAAATGCTGTCCTTGACGGGGTGCATAATGCTTGTGTATAATGTTGATTCAGTATAATCCCGTTGTAAGCCAGTGCATCTATGTTGGGCGTTGGAATCTGATCACTGCCATGAAAGCCTACATCATTCCAGCCCTGCACATTACAAATAACAGTGTAATTCATATATAGAATATATTTCATTACATATTTCAAATAAACACTTTTATTTTATCTTTACAAGAAGTAAAATTATACATTATATAAAATTGTTTTTGCAGTGTCTATAACAATTTGTGTTACCTACCATATCATCAGCTATGATAACAATAATATTCGGCTTTGTTGTCGTACATGACACACGATAAATTATTAAAAACACTGCTAATAACTTCTTGAACGACACAGTTAACTTTGCCATGTTTATATGAAAATTTCCGGCCACTTTCACTGAAGAATTGTACACACATGCATTTACATTGAGCGAACTTCCAATTCAAACTAAAAGGTATATATCACTTCACCACTATTTAAAACTTACCTGGTGATGCGGAAAAACATTGTTCAATCTGAAAAGTGGCGTGGGGGAAACAGTGTATTTCAGTATTGACCACCTACAAACAGTACTCCCGTTTTGTAAAATATTTTACAATATATAATTGTTCATTTTTTCTCTCAATATTATCATGTCTACTTTATGTGTTTAAGACGTTTTTCTGTTTTTTTCACATATACAAATTATTATTATTTAATTGTATAGAACAATAAAATAAATCAGATATTAGATAACATTGCTTACAAAATTTTTTTAAAGGCTTTTGTTTTAAGATTTCAACATTCTTACTTTATGAAGTTTTATAATTTAATTAAAAAATGATGATCTGGTATTACTAGTAATTAAATGAAGAATATTATCATGAAAATTGGGGGATGATCCTCTTGTTAAAATTCGTGAAATATATTCTAGAGTTAATTTTCAATTTAAACATTTTAAATGTCATTGTAAATGTGAATTACTATTTTATATGTATACATAATAATACTATATTTTTGTATAAATTCTTAAATAGGAACAGGGACAAATTTTATTTGGAAGCCTAATCTATTTAGTTCTTTTGTACTTGTAGTATTGTATATTTACTTGTCTTAACAAGATTATGTTCATATGACAGCATGTGTTACCTTGACACAGTGGAATGTTATATCTTTCGACTTTGACTTTGTTTCTAAACATAAAAAATTATTAGTATACTTACTGATTTTTTACGGAAATAAAATCCGCTTACTTTATTATTACTATTATAATATATATCCACTTGTTTTTACTAATTTGTATAATGTTAATTAGTTAACAAACAATGAAAAAAACTGACATATCGTAAGTCGTACATATTTTTTAGGTTTCAAAAGGTTGATTTATATTAGTCCACATAATAAAAAAACAGGCCAATTTAGTCCTGACTGATATCTGATAAATGATAATGAAAATGAAACTAGTTTGTAATTATCAAAATAAATCTAGTAAACTATGTATGGCGTGGGAGAAAAAAATGAATTTTTGAAAGTGTTGCCAAGGTTATTTATTGATACTTACCAATAAATAGGGAGTGGGATATTTAATTAATATGTACTTAACAATCTACGCACAATACTAAAACTTAAAATTCTTCTAACAAGGAAATTAATCATTATTTTATGTACTGTAAATAAAATTGTCTCTAGTATTTAATTAGCACGTGGTTAGGTGGTATAAAAACCCGTTTAAAACAATTTTTTCCAATGTATTTATATGGTATGCACTCATTAGAATGTATTGCATCATTTTCTATAATAACATCTCATTAATTGATTGATTATGGATATTTCTAAACAGATACAACTTATATTCCATTTGTTTGATCTTGACATTGAATTTTCAATGAGTTGTCCTCTTATTTATTTTAATGTGATTGACGTGATTAGCATAGCAAACATTGGTAATAATAAATCAGTTCAAACAGGAACTGATACAGTAACATTGTGATGTAATATTTATAAGATGATATTATGTAATTATTGCCTTATTGCATACAGTAGGATATCTTTTTCAATAGAAAATATTTGAAGTACATGTTCCGTTGTTATTGGAAAGGTAAATACAAATTAAATGTACAAAAGTATTGACAGTGCCTTATATATTATATATTTATACAAATA
>JAGJTL010000104.1:7522534-7532555 GCA_022063505.1 Calosoma granatense | reverse complement strand
TAATAATTATTAGTTAAGAATATTACATTTCGTCTGTTCTCCTGCGGATATTTATATGAACATAGACTAGTTCTGTATTGTGAAATGTTTGTACACGTAAATACATGTATGTACGTATGCAAATGGTTTTGTCATGCCTTTTTACACGTCTACAAGATTATCTCGTAAGATTATCGTTGCTTTTAATCCTATTGCACTGCTTCCTTGCGGGTATTTTCGTAATTAAATTTATATTAAATTTCCGATAACGTACATACCTACATATATTATGAAAGAATATGAAATAATAAGCGTGATACTGACTAACCTATTATATATTCTCTGTAATTATGTTTTGATTGTAGTTTATAATTAATAATAATTATGGTTAATATGATATGACGATATTAACATATATTTCTTCAAATGTAAATGGTGTGAAATACATGAAATTTATAATCAATCATTAATTAGGCAAGTTTATTGAATTAATTAAACGGTGGATTATTTCCAGTGAAAAAAGGAATTATGTCCAGTGGGACAATCACGCGATTTTTAAGTAAATAAAAATCTATTCGCGTGCATCCACACGTAGCGGGCCTTGGTGGCTACGCAATGAGAATTTTTATTGGAGGACAGTAGATTTATAATTACATTATCTGATAATTTTAATTACGGGGCACGTGAACAAAAAAAAACTAATAAAACATGCAAAGTTCAACTTAAGTTCATCAAGTTATGTTAATTAAATTTATCTGATAAGATAATAAACAGGATTCACCTTAAAACGGAAAAAGTAAATTGACTATATGTGTTTCCTGTTTATCCGTAACATTTGTTGTTAATTTGTTTATACTAATTATTACAAAGGCGTGTATAAATAATTATTGTTTTGCAAACTATAAACCTTTTGAGCAAAATGAAATACAGTAGAAAATAACATGTGATTTGCATAACTGATGTAAAATGTTAGCAAAGAATCATATTTGTTACAACAGAATTGATAATTGGTTTCTGAATTATTAATGAGTAGAAAATATTTGATATTTATTGACTATTTCTGTTAGATCCGTGTTCATAAATAAACGTAATACGAATTGTAGGAAACAGTAAAAGTTCCAATGAAAGTAATAACACTGTGTGATACTAATCAATCGATACATTTCCAATGTATTAGCGGAAATAGATTTTTGCAAATCATATATTACGCGCCTTATTCAAGTGACCTTGATACAGATAAATAATCAATCTACGAAAATCAGTTACATTACATGTCCGGTGTTAGATATAAACTGTACACTTTACAAAGTAAATATAGAAGAAATATTTATAAAACAATTGCACAACGTCCCTGGACAATATGAAATATGAAGTGAAAAAAAAAGAATTGTTTCCTTGTCAAATTTCTGGCGTAACAAATCACCTCGGCACTATGATACGGAAATAATAACATTCTGAAATTATAAATTCGTGTCAACTTAATGCCTTTTGTGTATTCATTGTGTATGATTCATCATCTTCGTACGATCTTGAAGTAAAAATAATGACTATTTAAAAGTTAATGCCATTACAATATAATACATTATTATCATACACATTTAAACATGCTATAATTATATTAATTTGCAAAAAATTAATTTATTAATATGATTTACAGTTAATGTAAAATGCAAAGTATACTGTTATTCTTGACATAATTATTTATATTTTTTTAATTTACGTTCAGTATGGTTAATTTTAAATCAGAACTATAGTTTTTGGTACATTTTTTTATATAATGAATATGTACATTGTCTGAAGCATAACATACATAAAGGAATTATATTTACATTACAAATATCGTTACATTGATAATTTAAAATATGCCCAAAAACATTGTCACGGTTCTGACAATTACAAAGAAATAAATGTGATTTAGTATATAAAGAATACGAAAATCAAAGCCGGATCTCTCGGAACAAACAATAATTAATTGAGCTCAACACTTGTATCTTTCAGTTCGATCCTAAAGAAAAAATAAATTACAAAAAAGTGATCTCACCTCACCGTTAATTAGATAAAAAATATAGTACGTTGCCGCGGAAGTTAGAATCGATGTTCAGATAAAGAATAAATGTGCTTAGTTAACATTATATGGTGCAAATAAATAAGCATTCAATAGAAATTCTCCATTTTTATTTTCTTCTAATTAAAATATTAGATAAAATGTAAACATATGTATAATACATTGTTGCTTTGCATTCTTCACAAAATAATTACATTTAATTTGTTTACTAACGTTGATTATTGTTACTTAACAATTCCTAAAAACATAAATTCATATGATAATACGTGACGAGGTTATTTCTTTGCCGCTCCAATGAGATGGTGACACAAATCAAAGAAACATAAATACGAGTGGAATTCCCTGTACTTATGAATATATATGTTCCGAACGAGTTTACAGGCGCTCATTTGCAAAATAAAAATATTAGAACAGTTACAGAAAAAGCTGGGGAATTAATCTGACGTCATTTCCCATGGATTTTTAAAATAGCATCAAATAATTATCAGTAATTCAAAAGAGATCTGTTTATTTACCTTTTTAATATGGAAATTAACAAAATTAAATACTTGGTACTGGAAAAAACAGTTTTATTGTTCCAGATTTTAAATGTTAAGTAGATTCTTATAATACTGGTTCGTAAAATGATTAATTTAGTGCAATCTCATTAGAGTACTGGGTATTGAAACTCTGACTATGCTTAACGACAGAAATCACTGATAATGAAGCAACATATTTCTGTTCTAAGTAGCATGGTTAGTTGACGCAATGGTATAAATCACATGTACCTTTTTGCTTGTTTTATTCACGTAAGTCTCTCTTCCTGCATGCATTTAGTATAAGGAAATATTTATGAAACAATTAGTACAATGCTAAATAAGAAACACATATATCACTTTCGCGGATGCATATTTCTATTGTAAATATCAGCTTGCTCTGTAATAGCTAATAATAAAAGTGAAAGTCCAGTCGGAAAACGTACCTGTAAACTTGAACGAATGAATTGTTGCTCTGGTTGCTCTTGAAAACTGCAAACGTTTTGACCTTGCAATGTGCACAGTATTTGCTTAATGTAATAAATTATTCACAAGACAACAACTTTTTTCATTTTGCTGTGGTTAATTTGTATTTGTAAGAATATAGATTTCATTAATTAGTTGTTTTAATGGAAATTACTGTAACTATATGCTAAATTTGCACGGGTTTTTTCTTTATTTGTTTATAACCGCAAATAAATTATATAGTTAATAATAAAATTATTAACTAATAATTATGTTACTTCAGCAACCACAACTAACATTTTAAATGGAAATAATATGTGAAAATCTTCCTGTTTATCATAGTTATTAGAAATGTATAAACAGTTTGCGTCTATTTTTATTATTCGTTAATATATTTCTTCTGTTTGGTACAGATATATATGATTATAAATAATTTCTAAATTACCTACGTTTAAAATGACTTTTTGCTCACACTTCTGTATTGTTTTTGTGAACCGAAAATTATTTATCCCACGATTATGTTAATTAGTTTGCCGGTAGCGGATCTGAGATGACCGTGAATGTCTCCAGATCGTTGGGGGAGATGGATATTATTTTGATATTATCTAGCAAATGGGCGTGTGTATATATGACGATGTTGGAAGCGGTTGATGAGTTTAGTGCACGGTAGGAATTTTTAGGTGCACGTATATTTGGTACACCGGTGTGTAAAACAGTAGTGCCGTCACAAGAGATTTTCAGTGATCATTTGTGAATATGTATGTTGTATTGAGTTTGTGTTTGTGTGTAATATCTCATATTGCCTCTGGGCTTGGTCAACCGCACATTATTTACATCGTCGCTGATGATTTGGTGAGTTTATTGTTGCGTTTAATTGCACTGTTTGCGGTTTTTCGATGTTCAGAGTGGTTCAGACTTTGATACAATCTTAAAAATGTCAATAACAACCATCATTCACTGCTATAATCCCGGATAATAGTGATACTTACGGCGTTTTTTTTTTGGTCTCTTCCTGTTTATTACATATAAACTTCACTTTACGATGCACAGCTAAAATGGAACCATAAAGAAAAATATTTCAAATACAATTATGTGATAGTTTTATGGTAGAATAAGAAATACATTATTTTATGCGTTGTATTATAATAAAATATATTTATATAAAACATAGTGGAATTTTTGAATCAGTTACTTTCCCAAGATATATTTTCAATACATATAAAAATCCATTTGAAATATGAAATTTTTAGATGATTTATAAATATGCGAATTTTATTGTACATAAATAAATATAGTTACGTACTATGTGAGTTTTAAAGTGATTTGCGTTGTAATTAGCTATTATATTAACAAGGACGTAATTATATATTACTTCATATAGCGTGTAAATTGCAAAAAAAAAACTATATTATCGTTTTTCACATTATTATGAATTATACGGAAATTTCATTTTCTATAAAATAATTATTTGCTATATGTTTGACGTTAAATATTTGTAAAGTTGATTTTCATTCGGTGTTTTACGTTACTAGGGTTGGAACGATGTTGGATATCACGGCAGTGATCAGATACCAACACCAAACATCGACGCACTTGCATACAACGGCCTTATTCTGAACAGTCACTATGTACAAGCATCAAGTACGCCATCCAGAACAGCTCTGTTTACAGGCAAATACCCGATAAAATTAGGTAAATGTTCCTGTATTATCAAAGCATGATTCTCACGAATATATATCTTTTTCTTAAGAAGAACATATCTCCAAAATATTCTGATAAATTATTGTTTAAACTGACATAAGTTAAACTATTTATTTATAAGTGGAATAAATGTTAATATTTTTTGTTTTGGTATAAGAAAAATTATTCATAAATAAATTGCTGCGACAAAATTTTAATTTGAGTGCAAGTCAATAGGATTTATGTAAATTTTGACCTGTTCTCAAAATATTATGAAAAATAACTACATTTTGAAGACCAAAGTCAATGGATTCAAGTTTAGAGAATTGTGATTTAAGGAAATGTCGTTTTATTTTGAAGGAATGCAAGGTCCATCTTTTATTCCATCAGAACCACGTGCTCTTCCACTAACAAAAATACTTCCTGAATACTTGAAGGTTAGTAAAATATAAATGCATATATACATGTGAATAATTACTGACAGTAATTATACAAATTTAAGTATACATAATTTATTATATTATCTTTAGTGTACTTACTTTTAAATTGTACATAATGATAGTACTTGGTGTGCAGTATTTAGACTAGAATATAATATATTTATAATTAAATATTGCAAGATAAATATCACATTTGGAAAATGATATTTCTATATAAAATTACACTGACTATTTCATTACACAATTATGTTTGCGCATTCAAACACGTACATTAATTAATTTACATTATTTGATCAGAATACGTACGATTTACACTGAATATACACTAATTGGGTGAATAGTTAATTCGGAGAAAACAAATATTGATTTTCATTTGTAATTCTCATACATGAAAATGCCAGACAAATTGCTATAAAAATCAAATTTACTCTTACATTATGCTTTGCTTATATAATAATAAAAAATTAATAAATACTTGTGTAAAAGTTATATAAAAATATATTTAAATACTTCAAACAGTTCTGGGATAATTCTGACCATTTTATCATTCTCTGTAATTCAATGTAAATCATGAATAATATGCATTTGTCTTATACATAAACAAAAATACAAATTCTTGTCTGAATTCTGTACCATGTACAGGTAGTTTTATATATTTGTTCACGTGAATGTGTTCAAGTTAAAAGGAAATACCTGTTTTATAGGAACTTGGCTATGTGACACATCTAGTAGGTAAATGGGACATGGGCTATAGCAGATGGAATGAAACACCTACAGCCCGGGGCTTCGACTCACATCTCGGATATTATACGAACTTTATCAGCTACTATGATTATCTGAATACACTCACAGTAAGACTATATAATTTAATTACAAGATTTTTCTAAATGGATTAATTGAAACCAGTGAAGATAAAGTGATTTATGAATGTGTGTGTTGTCAAGTCCTAAGTGCTGGTCAATTCATTTGTCAGTTCAGTAAACTGATAGCAGTCCAAAGGGACTAAGTGCATGCTAGTCTGTGTTTTGTACTTATTGCATGTGAAAAAATATCTTTCTGACCTACAACTGTCTATCATTGCAGCTTTTTATGATTTTTTATATAATATAATATTGTACAGAGTAAATATTTATTATATAACAAAGTTCTTTCATTGTTACAGTAATATTAAATGTTACTTTATAAACTTTTTTTCCTTAGCAAGTGTTACAAATTTTCAGGTGGACGGTGTACCGTACACAGGTTTCGATTTACGGCGTGACACGGCTCCTGCGTGGGACCTGCAAGGCAAGTATGCCACAGATGTATTCACGGAGCATGCGGTGTCACTCATAAAGAAACATGACGATTCAAAACCCCTGTTCCTGATGGTAGCGCACGTGGCGCCACATGCTGCCAACGACGGCAAACTACTCGAAGCTCCGCAGGATACGATAGACAAGTTCAGACATATTATAGACTCAAATAGGCGAACATACGCAGGTAATTTTATTCAAGTAATTTCATTAAGGTTCAATGATTACCATGTCAGTAGTATGAAATATTTTCATATTCTCTTACTAGTACAACGGAACAAGTACTGAATAAGTTCAAATGATTTAATTACTATTTTATTTCACATTGTAGACTAAGAAATGTATAATGAAAATATCTATGGGAAATAATATATTTCTTGAATAAATACAAGTTCTTTTAAAACAGAAGTATATAAAGGATATATGAATATTCATAATAAACAAAGCCGATGCTTGTTGGAACATAAATAAAATGATATTTTCTAAAGGACGGAAGCAACATAAAATGAACATCGTGTTTCCTGTTCTTTACGTCGCTTCTTGTCTTGGAAATTTGCCCTGAACGGGTTTTAACTTGAGAAAGAATACAGATAAAATTTGTAAGATTTTAAGCATGGACATACAAGACTAGAACATGCAATAATAAAAAATATTTCGTTTTTATATGCAAATTAAATTCGTTCTTACCATATAATTTAAATGTTGTAATAGTATCTTGAAATATAAGATATAATTTTCTATTTACGAAGTGAAAACAAATTTTCATTTGAATGGAATTAAAACTTATCTAAACAACTGGAACAATATAAATGACGGTAAATAATGTAAAGTAATTATAAGTTTTTAAGAATATTCCTAAATATACGGTACAGTGTCAACTACGAGAAAAACATTCATTTTACGATATAATTATTTATTCATTCTCAATCTCTTTGAATTCTATTTTTGTGATTAATTGTTTTCCATTAAAATACAGCAATGGTTTCCAAATTGGACGACAGCGTCGGGGCACTAATAGAAGCATTACAAGAAAAGCAGATGCTGGACAACTCAATAGTTGTATTCATTTCTGACAACGGCGCACCCACACTCGGTGCGTACAGGAATTGGGGTTCGAATTACCCTTTGAGGGGCACGAAACATACGTTGTTCGAGGGCGGTGTCAGAGGTGTGGCACTGGTGTGGAGTTCCTTGATACACCAGAGGCCCAGAGTATCCAATGAGCTCATGCATATCACGGACTGGTTGCCAACATTGTACTCGGCAGCAGGCGGCGACATTACAGGTCTCGATCCTGAAATCGACGGCATCGATCAGTGGCCAACATTTGCCTATGATCTTCCATCTGCCAGGAATGATGTCCTGTTGAATATAGATGAAAATACAAGGAATGCTGCGCTTAGGTTTTACAACTGGAAACTCATTGTTGGTACGGGGTTTTTTTTACTACAACATACACCACTCATGTATGTTCCGTCATATTTTTCTTTTCTTCACGTTACCTTCATATACATATTATGACAGGCAAGACTGAACTATGTTAACAATAACCAACATCAAACAGATACGTAGTGATCGCTAAATTATTTTCATTTCTCATTGGATATTTCTAGACATAACGTATATTTCTTTCAATCCTTTTTTTGTTAGTTGGTTCTTAGAAAATTCTTTGTACCAATGAAACATGAACTACTGAATGAAATCTAAGATTGGCTACCAACGCAAGTACTGAGTAAGTTTTTCTTGGAATAAAATAACCTTGCTACGAACCATGACGATCATTCAATATCATCATTTTCTAGTTCTTTGAAAACCAGCAAACAAAAAAGAACTAAACAAAATATAAAGTAACAAAAAACTTCTGGAGAATTTTAAATTGATAAAAAAAACATTCTGCCGTGCATGTTTAATCCAGTTGGATAAACTTTAAATTGTGTCCTTGGAACAATCGGATTCTGAATTGTTTCTTTACATTTTAGGCACAACATATAATGGGACATATAATAAATACTTTGGGGAATCGGGTAAAGTAAATATCAGAGACATTGGCTATGATTATGAAGCTGTCCATAACAGTTTGGCAGGAATAAGTATAGGAAAAAGTACGTATCCAACACCTATGGAAGTGTACGAGCAATTTCGTGATCAGGCAACGCTACAATGCTTGCACGATAGCACAAAAAAGAATCCATGCGATCCGTCTGATGCAGGTAAACATGCTTACAACACATTTATATTGATTTACACACCTTTATCAAGGATAAATAAAACAGTGTAAAACTTTGTTCCTGTCTACTGATACATGTTGATTTAGATAAACTTTCAAACTTGTACGATAAATTTACGGTACTTGTTGACATTTATTTAAATACATGCTCCATCGTGTACTGCAATCACAAACACGAATTAAAAATTGATTTTGTTTTCACTTCTTCTATATTATGCACAAGTATTTGTAATATTATATATGTTTATCTAATTATAATTCCACATCTTCTAATTCTGTTTAATAATTTCATTAACAGAAATTTCCCTAATCTTGCCTTCTAACCATGAAAAGCAGACGACATTCTTAAATATTTTATCAGCACTTGGAACCGTGGGATGTATCAAAATTTAGGTTAATGTTACGAATTATATATGTTACTGATATCCAGATCAATGTAGTGTAAGTCACGTGATTCTAATTTTGGTTGGCAAATATCTAATACAATTATAGAACTGAAATGGTAAAGAATTATTCATTCTATTCTAGGAGAATATATTCTTATATATGCATATTCGGTTTCTTACGTTGAAGACATGTATGTAGGAGTATTGTATTTAGTATTGCATGTATTGATTGCTTACTTTATGTCCGTAGGCACCGTTTGTCTGTACGATATTCCCAACGATCCATGTGAAGAGAACGATCTATCGAACTACTTTCCCAGTGTGGTACGCCGAATGAAACGTGCACTCGTCGACTACCGGTCCGGTCTTGTTGAACAACAGAACAAGGAACCAGACATCCAGAGTGCAGATCCGAAATTCTTCAACTACACGTGGTCACCGTGGCTTGACGGCTGTGTGTCAGACAGCCCTTGTCAACTCTAATAAATGTAGACTTACGCAAGCAATAGTTGAATGATAATTTAGTATTCAGTAAATGTTAGCAAGGCGACGTTTTGAAAATTTAATACAATACGCGCTGTGAATTTCTTTATCATATTACATCATATTATAAAATAAATATTGCATTTGTAGATATTAAACAATATAGGTATAGAATTCATTGAATGTATTAGTCATTTTTGAATGAACATATCAGTAAGTATATGAATGTAATTTCTGAATGAATAGGATTGTATGTTGTATTCTTTAAATAAATATAAGTATGTTTAGGAGAACAGTATTAATTAAAACTATTTAATTAACTTCACGTCTTACAAGTATAGCTGCAGCGAGCGTTCCGTGATGGCGTTATGGAAGTGGCGTTCTTGGGACGGTGAGGGGAGGTTCACGAAACGAGTTCAGAATAACGCTGATGGTCGAGGTTTGAAGGGTACTTGAGCACTTTTAACCTATCCTGTTCCCCCCCCC
>JAGJTL010000104.1:7507476-7517796 GCA_022063505.1 Calosoma granatense | reverse complement strand
AAAAATGATCATTCTATATATTGTATTAATCAACTTTGTCTGATCTTGACTGGTATTAGAATATGGTCAATATTGGTTTGATTTTGATCTGTCAAGGAATTAACATGTCCATCGGCTCGTGCGAGCATAAACCAAAAGCTTGCATTACCAAATTTAAAAAGAAAACATCCACTCTACCGCTCATTAACACTTATTCTAGAATACAGTGAACCTGTTTTGTCTCAGCTCATCATTGCATGTATTTACAAGTCTTCATTACAAGAACTTATATTACGTACAAAGCTATTAGAAATTTAATAATCATCAGAGGTAGGTACTATACCTGCTGCTCTCGTATCACAACATTCTCACAAAGATGTTTGCTTTGTGAAGGAAGACGGAGTCTCGTTAAAATCAAGGTCTCGAAATATACGAATGACAAAATAGCACAACGCAAATTAGTTTTCTGATATATTGACATACATTCATCTTTAAAGCTCCAACATGATAACAATAACCATAACATCTACGCAGTTTTAAATCTTTCAATAGACGGTTTTTCTTCAAATGACATCAAAACGATAAATATGTATACTGTGAAAAATCAAACTGGTGTACATATTAAATTCTAGAGTGTGATGCCTGCTGGTTAATTGAAATTTAACAGTTTTATCAAGCAGCATTTCATCAGTTATCAAGTGATGTCTGGTTTGAATACATGCAGGAGATTAATTGACAATTCGTTGAAACATTCGATACGTATTGGCGCGTCACTATTGACACCGGAACGTTTAAAACATATGATTTCACGTCATACCAGTGACAAACAATCAAATCAATTGTCATGAATAGTCTATATACTTTACTAATTGTGTCCACTCACACACTGTATAACTAGGCAGTGTCGATGAGTAAACTCTGATTGTCAAATATTGAAGTAAATATGAAATTAAGTTAATATTGCTGAATATGATAATGCATATAAGGAATTATATGATGGGTATTCTGTTGACACTACTAAACCAAGTCTTACTTGTTTCCTTTGTAAACACTTGCTTCTCGCACAGATGGCTTTTGTTTACATAGGAAATAAATGAGATAATATCATTTCATTGTTTATGACTGACATAGTAAAATGTATAGAATAAACATTTGTGTTTCTCATACGGAGGTTATGGTACTGTTCAGACTGTCTTGCATTTCTGTTTCAGAATAGCTTATAGATATGTTACGTTGAATTTACTTTCTTAGAAGACTATAAACTTTCAAAGCAACTACATACAGTTATATTTCTCGAAGTCCACTTCAAGTAGTTATAATTCCGCAAGGCAGAATCTTTTTCTATAGAGATTTTTACTTTTTACTTCAGGCAATATTGTTATCCTTTGTCACCGCACATAATTTAGAATGATTCTGCGAAAGAAACTAATAGTAATGTAGTGCTTGCTCCAATGAAAACATTTCTATTATAAAGGATTATACGACGTTTGTCGAAAGATAATGAAAGTTAATTGAAGACAAAAAGTATTCATTTAAAGTGTTTGTGAACGTAGTACGTACTCTTCAGGATTGGTTTCCAATTTCTTCTGAAATTTTAATTTAAATTCTAATTAAGTCTTGTACACATTTCTAGAACAATATTTTTAAGAACATTGATTTCTTACAAATTATTTTTCTTATGGTAAATTAACATTTGATATTTATACTTGTTCAGGTCTGATATTCTCGAGACAATGAATGAAATATTTTATGCTTCCAAACTGAGAAGATATTTAATTAATTAGGAGTCTCAATATAGTGGCAATAATTATATATCTAAATAACAAAATGTTCGAGTCATAAAGAGACTCGTATTACTCTGTTTAGTATTCAACGTATTGTTTTAATTCTCACGATTCGTTTAGAGGTGTATGCGTCTTGTGTATTACATGAAATGTAGATAAGTTTTTGTACAAGATACAACGTGAAAGTATATGCTTGCAGTTACGTGTTCGTGTTTGCATATCTGAAACGTATTTATAGTACAGAATAATTACAAACAATACAAGTTACATATATCTGGCATGTCAGTGAAAACAGATTACAATTCTCGTAATGCATAAATTAATAAATTTTAAATATAATACGCATAGTAACGGTGTCAATGTCGCACTTTATCCGACCTCCTCTACGCTTGGATTCACTCATTAATTGTTTGTGGCTTGAATATCCCGTAAAATGTAATGATTCATTGAAAATGAGTAATCTTGATTATGTTTCATTATACTGCTTAATATATCCAGTTACAGGTTGTGTTAAATCTGTCAAGTATTAGTGTTAAATTATTCTAACGGGCCATGAGAAATGGTACCTTTAAATAATTCATGGACAAACATAAATCATTACACGGCAAGCATAAGTTAAAATCATAGATAAGTGAAATTTGCTGCAATCCAAACTCGAGTTATCTAGGAAACATGATGGTAACATCGATATGCACATCCAGCCTGCGAACTCGACTGAAATTCTAGTGTACGATTTATCAGGGATTCAGATCTGGGATCTGCAGAACAGACATTGCTGTTTAATTGCCCGCTAGCTCATGTCAAAAGATGTTAATTATTAATATAAATAATACAGAAACAGGGATTATAAAGTGTGTAGCAAAAATCAGTATATATATTATATACATTATTTAGCAAATAGAATCAGACAGTGAATATGATTCTTATGAGAGAGATTGATACATTTCGATCTGCAGATTTCCCTACGGAAATGAAATTCTGGAAGCTATTGTATATATATGAAATATATTAGCATTGAATGAATAATAAAGTAGGAAATTATAAACATATTGTATCTGCTATTCGAATTATGTAAATAATACTATTTAGGTACAGCTTCACAGTCAGTTTCACCCTAAAACTTTTCAATATAAGGTACAAATGATCACGAATGCAAGACAATGTGACCTCGTAAATGTGTAATGTTAGTATTGAGAGTAGCCTTAATGCACCAGCGGTTACAGTGGCACACGTCATTCGATTTATTGGCAACGTAAAGTCCCAAAACGTCATGATACATTACTGTCACCGAGAAGAGATCTATTCTCCTTCACTCTACACACACAGTACGGATTCGTCCGAGACATGGCTGGCTAGGATACCACAGATCCCTGGCTTGTGTCGCACCAACAATATGTAAATGCCCATCAAACAAGTTTTAAATTAAGTTTAAATGGCGTTTGTCTCCCTTTCAATTTGGAGGACTGGCATATATAGATGCGATACGAGCTGGTCAGCTGCTCTGTTTAGAACAGGAACAAATACCGTATATTTTGCTCACAGCAAGTTGTTTAGATGTTCCGTGTAGATTGTTAATTAAAATTAGCTATGTACTTCATTGATCAGTCAATGAAATGCCAGAAGATATGTTCTAAATACATACTGATAGATTCAATTGATTCTAAACTTAATCTAGACTTAAAATAAAGTAGTATTTATTAATTACTGTCAGCATAATATATTTATTCTATCATTTTCATAAATACAATTACATTTAGAAAATAACACATTTTTCCAAAAGAGCTTCTGATATTTTATTTCTCACATTGTGCGCTTCTCCGGGCCCTGAGAGGGTAAAAAGAGAACAAATGTCTGGGTTCGTAACTGGCTCAATCTTGTCTAAAAGCGTTCCACATTTGATTTACATTAAATGTTTGTCATTTCTAACGGAGCCCTGCGTCAGATTGTTTTTCATGTTGTAGTCATCATGTTCATTGCCGTCAACAATGTCGTCGACAAATTGGAAAAATGAAAACGAACTGAACGGGTCGCGACTAGAGGTTATAATACAACAATGTATTTGTAAGATTTCCCAAAGAGTGTCCTATTGTATGCCGAACAAAGCTTGATATCGCGTTGAGCTACTCATAAAAGTTGCTCTCTTCATTCTGTTGGATCCATCACTGGTAACATCTTTGTACCACCTCTGAAAATAGCATTTATAAAATAGAATGGATATGTGCACCATTTATACCAAATGTAGAATAACAGATAGCCATGGACTGTAGAGAACAAAATAATGACAAAACAGTAATTTTACACATATATCATTTGACAGTTCTCAATTGACATTAATAATTACGTTTACCTTCTGTCTCCCTTAAAATCGAATAATAATTATAATACAGACATGGACATTTACAAAAACACTTAAATATCTTCTGTTATTTTTCAATTTAACTACTCCAAACATGTATTGTTTTGTATATTTGTATTTTTTCTTTGTATCCATCCAGAATAAAAGATAAAATTTATTCGAATCTCATTTCGTTATCAGCACATATCCAGAAGTTTATATAATCAAGTTTGTATGTGTGCACTTCATAAAAATGTAAATTTAAACTTGTGAAATATCATCTGTACGCATACATAAAAATCAGTCTGTTTCGCACAACAAAAGGAAACTTATTTATTCGTTCTGTATACCGAGAACGATGCCAATCTGTTTATAGATGGATATGTCAGTGTTCGCACGTGTGTGCATGTACGTTCAGATTGTGAAATTATAGGAAATCCTACATGAATTACAGGCAACGTGATAAAGAAGCATACGGTATTGACACTACAGAAACCTGTGCCATATAAATATATATATATTTCGTTTGAAGTTTGTACCATTTTAAATTCTAAATTTGTATGCGCATAATGATTAGCAACACACACCGCGTGTGTACGTACAAATCAAGAGTACATTGCATTAATGAATATAAAGTTTGAGGGGAATTATAGCTTGTGATAGATAGCAGGTGAACAAGATTATGATCACAGGTCACATGTATTTACATGAACGAACATTTATTTTAAACTTTGAATATGAATCCTGTTCCTAACTTAATGTACTTATAATTACAGCGAAATTTATTGTATTTCTCTTCATTAATTTGTCAACAACTAGCATTACTACAGTCGGACAGCATATAATATTAGCAAAAGATTCCATCTTAGATCATTCAAACATGTAACACAACGCTTAACACATTTAAAAGTTTACATAACTGTTGTATTGAAAATATATGGATAATATTTCTTAATAATGTAATATTTATGTAAATACCTTTAGCATGTATATTAGTTTTACGCAGAGGATACTTTTCTAATTATGATTGTAATTAAAATTGCAACATAATAAAAAGCGTGATAATAATTTCAGTTGACCGTGACCTAAAAGCACGCTGTCAAAGTGGATAATATCATTCCCTTATATGAAGATGTATATATTAGTTTTATTAATGATTGATATTCAATTATAATGCTAAAACAGTAGACAATTACAGGCAATAAATCTCAACATTAAGTATGAAAGTATAATATAAATTTCTTCAATTGTAAATACTTGAATTTTCCTAAGAATATAAAAATGTTAACACTCTTATTAATCTTTAGAAAAATAATTTATTACTCATTTACATGTAAATTACACGAATTATTCAAAAATTCCATGAGAGTAAAAGGGGTGCATAATTGATACGTCTTAACATTACCTTCGTCTGCATGTTGTCTTGTACTGTGTGGCAATGTTTATGCGTATGTTCATATGAAATAGTAGTGTAAAATGAACGCTATTCGTTGGCAAATAGTGTGCATGATGATTAGGAGCAAATGGAGGGTGGTTAGACTAGAAGCAATGCTTGACAGAGATCTCACAGAGCGGCTGGTAACGAGGACAGATGATTGGGGTACATCATCATCAACAGTCACCGTGGGATGTAATTTGTGTCAAGTATTTTATAATCACAAGACGTATTGGAACCACTCGTACGTGCAAATCTACATCTTATCTGTGAACCACCGTCGTTACGATACGAATATTCGTTGAATATGCTATATAAAGACTGATAAGTCATAGGAGAAGCCACGGATATTTCGATAAGCTGATGCTTTTAAAGTCAACCAAATTTTCACCTGATACAAAGAATAGTCTGTAGTATAAATAATAAATAAAACATGCAGAGAATTTGTACCTCAGTAATGGAAGAATGTATTTTAGTTTCCAATTTATATCGTTTAGAAATAAATATGTTACGTAGTTAAAATAAATCGATACACTAGCTGAAACGTCTCATTGAAACTCAATACAGATTAAATAAATTATTTATTACCTCCGTGCTTAATGTGATATTGCCGTTATCATCAGATCTAACGAGTTGCAGATTTGATTACAACACAACTTGAGACCTTACTATTTTACGTTTATTAAAATGTCTAAACAGCTCTGTAAATAAAGTGTTCCATTTCCTGTAATGAGATTTTTAACTTTTAATTGTGATAATTTGTCACGACTGTTGGGTACTTGTTTATTTTCGTCTCGTTATCGTCTTTAAAAACTCAAAAAAATATAAATGATCTAATGAACATAATAAATGTGAGCAACTTATTTTACAAAACGGAGTATATTTAAATATAATTGATTATTAAATTGCATATAGTTAAACGAATTTTATTCATTAATTACCATTATTATAGGTATTTATAAATATGTACACACATTTCACAAAATTCATTTGAACAGACATCCTCTATAAGAGTTGGATATTATATTTTCTTCTCAATAAGTTCATTTCTAGAAAAATCGTTTAGTGGCTGACCGGATAAGCATAACGACGGAACACGTTGTGTAAATACAACACATACAGAAGGTTTAATAAAATGGTTTAGATGTGTTGGCTTGTGTCGCAAATAGCCCAAGGAAAATCAACATCAGATTGGCAAGTAACATCTGCCATTTTAAATAGTGTCGATGGTTTGCTGTAAATCTCAATCTATTGCAAGATATTTCATAGGGAAAATGAATTCACATTTAAGACAAAATCCACAAGAAGTGTCAATACGCAGAATTTATTTATAACTTATTATAGTTAATCAACAATAAACCAAAATATAACATTGTTTTCAATGGATAACATATTAATTTAGATAGCTATTCGAAGCATTTCTCTCCTGATTATCGTCGTCGTCGTCTGGCATCGACTCGGATGAGGTGTCGTCGTGTTCAGGATGATTCAAGTCTGTAGATGATTTCTGTTCCTGGCGGTCAGGACTGTGGTGTGCAGAGCGAGAGGATCTCATCACACAACTGGATGGCATAATTTCTGCATCTGAACAACGATAATTCAATATAAAATAGCACGAAGCAAAATAGTATTAATTAAAAACCGTATAATATTATCGGTTGCACAGGCTAGATTATTTGTGTGAAACGTTGCGTGAAAGGCGGAGGGAGAGGAACACAATGATTACATCCGAAATGGAGAAGAGATAATCAGGGTTGGAGCGATAGTCATAATTTAAGCATCATGCCCTGATTTACGTTCATGATTGGAGAAATAATCCTCCGCGAGTTACATCAACTAGTTGTATAGATACTGACAAATACATATTCAACTAGAAGTATATATTTTATACTAATCAGCAGTGAAATACGAAATTTAAAAAAAAAAGCTCTATAGAACACTTGTACTGATACAATAAATGTTGGGATGTACATACCTTCCATAAGTCTCCTTGATTGTCTAGATGGCTTAGATGACCGTGGACGAGACTGTGAGCGATTACGGGCCCCAGCAGATTGTTGACGACGGCGCCGCAAACGTTCGTGGCTTCTTGATAAAGTATTACTCTCGTCGGCTTCCATTTCTTCTTCGAAAGAAACATACGGAGTTTTCGGTCTCTGTGAAACTTTGCTTTGATTCTCATTTGGCTGTTCTTGGTTCTTCGTTGCGTTTTGATTTGTTTCTTGTGTTGTCCCTTCATTTTCCTTCTTCACACGATTTGCTTTATCCTTAAATGAAACCTTATTTTTCGGTTTTTTCTTGTGTTGGCGTCTACGTTTCGGTTCAGGTTCAGGGGTGCCAGATAAGGATCTGTGTCGTCTGGATCTTCTGCCACTTCTGCGGCGACGATGGCTTCGACTACGACGTCTGCGGCGTCTACTTTTGCTGTGTCTTCGGCCTCTGGCTTTCCTTACTTTCGTCTGTCGACCGGAGGGAATATCACAAAGTTCCAGCGAATCAACTGGCATAAGAGTTCTTGACTTTAACACTTTATATCTTCCAGCCCGGTGCAGTAAAATGCCATTCTGTACTGCATGATTCAGGGCTCTTCGCACTTGCATGACGACATTTCGTGGCTTTGGTGTTATCTTGGTCTGATTCAAGAGTGTACGTACCTGATCGGTGATACGGCCCGCGGACGAGCCCTTATTTTCTTTCAGGGACTTAACAGCTTTCACTACGTGCGATAAAAGTCGCGGTTTTCTACCCTTTCTATTACGCATCATGTTAATGTCTAAACAAGAAAAAAACATATACATTTATAGATATTCAAATATAATTTTATGTCCGCATGAATACTTACTAATCAGCTTGATGATACAATAAATTTGTATCGAATTACTTCGATAATTTAACTGGAAATTTAGGAGAAAAAGACCGACCAGACTGCGCGACAATCCATTGATTTGTAAAAAAACAGTATTGTAAATATGTATCTTAGTAACAAATTATAACAATCAAGCAGTGATTGTTTTCATATTTTTATTTTACATATCGTGCTAGATATTTTCAAATAATAATGATATATTATGCATTTTAGTTTTTAAAGTCATCACATTGTTATATTTCTAAAAATATCTGTGAGTCTGTATTGTATGTTCATGTAACATAAATGAATATTCGTATTTATCTACTTGTGTATCGGACGAACTGTTCATGCAATAATCATATGGAATAATTAACAAATCTGATGAAAGGTAAATTCAGTGCAAATGGGTATTAGAATAAGCTGTGTATAAGTGCGTAAAATTAAATTATATAACTAGTAATGGCACAGTAATCCATTACAAGAAATAACCAGCTCGATTCCCAATTTCGTGGATGCGTTTTATTTTTTCATTACCGCAGCTGGTCCGCACTCAAAATACGATTTATTCTACCGTTGGCATGATCACGAAGAGCTCTCGAAAGAAGATATTAACACGCGTGAAATTGGATGTATTGAAGTGCGCTCCGTAAACGGGGAAATTAAATCGAATTTAAATATATTTCACAAACGGCCAAGTATTCACACCCAGATTTACGTTTCTGCTAAATAGAAAATAATTTCTGAAAGAATGTTCATTACTGTATAAAAATATTTACAACTTCAAAGACATTCTTCATCTTTATACCTATAATTATACATATATATTTTGTGGTTGCATTTTTATTGCTTTTGTTGGTAAGGCAAAACTTTTTTTCGTAGAGAAATCTATTTCCGACAAATCAGGAAAAGTTTTCAATACTGTCACTTGCATTGCGGAGCAGATATTTGCTTAGATTTTAGGGCATTGCATTCTCAAAAATGATTGTTAATAATACATTTCTCTTTTCTAGATTCCTGGAATGGATGGATCAACGTATCTACTAATTTTTGCTTGCATTATTATTGTAATTTTAATAGAAGTAACACAAAACGCGGTTGCAAAACCGCAAAGAAATAATCATCAAAATATATCGACATTGCTCGACAATTTGCTTAGAGGATACGACAATAGTGTGCGACCGGATTTTGGAGGTAACATGATGATCAGTCTTCTGCTACATAAATGCAGTTCACTTAATATTGGGCTTTTAATATTTAATGATAACTTTGAGAAAGTATGATACAAACTAGAGCGCAATATTCAAAGTAAAATTAATAGCGTATACATTAGCTTACATAACATAATGATCTTATGCTTTGCAGGTCCTCCTGCTGTCATCGAAGTCGATATTATGGTACGGAGTATGGGTCCCATATCAGAGGTAGAGATGGTAAGCTTACAAATATATTATAAGAACATCGGATTCATAACATTCGTGATTTGTTCAAATATAAAAAAGTTTTAACATTAGTAATACAAACTAAATATTGTACTATTGTCACAATTTACAACCGCATCAAATTACGTTGATTAATTAACTAAAAATAAAATTTTATTGCTTTGTACAAACAACGTTATTGAGTAACTCTGCAAATGGCATAAACCGCAGAACAAATGGAAAATTTAAATTTATAAATCAGTCATAAAAAACACGTTATAACTGACCGTATACATTGTAGATATTTAAATTTTCAAGTTCACTCTGTCTGTTTTCTGAATCATTCAACCATTGTGGATTACAAATTTGTCATTGTCAGAAATGCAGATAAATAATTCAAATGAAATCAAGGGTTCGAGTATAAATAAAAGGATGAGGAATATACAATTAATCGCGATTAAATTTCAGCAAATATAATATTCATGGTATTCTACAGTGAAAACGTTGTCTCATGCAGGAAT
>JAGJTL010000104.1:7449918-7507410 GCA_022063505.1 Calosoma granatense | reverse complement strand
GTACTTTTTTTTTATATATTTATACATATTTAGTGGTAAAACTGGAAATGAATTAATGAATATATTAAAATATAATAAAGGATGTAAAGATAACTGACAACAGAACTATAATGACTCAGAGAATCAAATATGATTTCACGTATTTCTTCTAAAACAGCATGAAACTAGATCAGCTACGAAACACTTTTAAATTTAAACGATGAAAACGTAAAAAGAGCACTTATAATTGTTAACTTCTAGAACAAATAAATGTATTTAGAAAAAAAATGTACTGTTTCATTCAGCTGCAAAAAAAATACATATTTCAATAATTGCGCAAGAGGTCTTTAGCAAAAAAACTAGTATAACGCAATCACTAAACCAGAAATATAAATCTCGTAAATAGCGTGTAATCCGTGTGACGTTGTAATTTTCATAGAACATCGATGCAAATCGAAATACAACAATTAAATGTAAACCGCAAAGCTGCGTCACAAATCCAACGCTCATTCCACCAGTCTACGCCATTGTACGATATTAATACACTGTTATTATTTTATATGCTCATAGCAATGAAACAAACATTTGCATGTGAATGCGTTTATGCGAGTTCATGACAGAAACTGACGATGTTTCCTTCTCTCCAATGCTTCATCTTGGATTCATAGTTATTTCTCATAAGTTTACGTTATAAACAAACGTGTTCCTTTGATATTTTGACAGTAGGCACATGTAAAGATAGATAATGAACTTGAAACTTGTGTACATGTACGTATTGAGATTTGTTTATTTGTTATAGACATATTCTATGGATTGCTATTTTCGACAGTCCTGGGTGGATCAACGTCTAGCGTTCCTAGGCGATACAAACCAAACGTTGGCTTTAAGTATCTCGATGTTGGCTCGCATATGGAAACCTGATACATACTTCTACAACGGTAAACAGTCCTACTTACACACCATTACCACACCGAATAAGTTTGTCAGACTCTATCAAGACGGCAGAGTACTCTATTCATCACGGTAAGGCAAAATCAAAACGTAATGTTTATTTTAATGATACATTAGTTTCAGTCTATCAACAGTATATGAAGTCACGTGATATATACGTATACCTTTACAAATATATACGAATATTCAATTACATTGAAATATCAGTAATTATTATGCATGTGTAATAAAAAATTATCAAAATCATTTACTACAGCAAATTCGCAAATATGTATTTCTTATATTTTCTCGTTTATAAATTGAAATTGCATATATTTTGGATCTCATCCAAAGTTTTCAATCGTTTAAGGTTGAATACAAATTATTACATTATTGTAATGCACTATTTTCATATTCATTGATGACCGCATTAATATTTATAACATTTCAAACAGGAAGTTTAAGAAAAATGTAGAATCTACTAAAGCGCTATGAATAGAATGATAATAAAATAAAAATATATTAAGATTTTAAGAGTGTAAAAGTTTCCTTAGCAAATTGTACTTTGGTCGAATCAAAAGCTCTGAGTTTATGTCTGGCGCATCAGGAACTTTGAATAATGTAACAATGATACATCGTAAAGATTGTTGTGCAGACCGTTATCGAGAGAAGTCACCGAGTTGTGCAGAATGTGTGGCAATGCTAACGTATATATCCGCAGGTAATGTACTGCGTACGTGATCTCAACCCTGATGGTCGGATTATATCAGGAATGAGTGTGGAATCAGACAGAAGGGCTCTGGTCAGCGCCAACATACGCACAAACGTTACAGTTATATAATGACACCACGAAATGGTCGGATTTGATATGACGAGGATTCGTGTCATGATGACAGTTATATTTAGCAAAAAGTAGAATAATATCGCTGTAATATAAAACTTGTCGTTTATTAATTTGATCAACATAAAATCACAACTGGTATCATATCGATTTGGAGATTTTTCCATCACATTAGTATGTTTGCACAATAATCTATTATGCATTGCCTCTAATGAATAGATAACGTTTAGATGTCCGATATAATCTTCCAGCAAATACAAGTGGACGTACCACAGTGCACTGAAACCATAGATTGCAAATATTAGCCCTTCCATTAGTTCAAATTCAATGAACCCGCAACGCACGTAAATTACATTCCGAACACGTTTCTCAAATCCGCAGATACTGCGAAGAATAATTTGCTTGATTTTTTAAATTATACACGGAGAAATCTGTCAGCAATTTGCAGTTTATACAATATTTCATACATTTTATAGAACTGGATGAAACACGACAGGAAATATAATAACACAACATACATAACTAATGAAACTGTGGTTTGAAATATTAAAAACAGAATCATTTTGAAGTGAAAATATTAAATGTGACCAACCACACTGACACATGTTTGACATTTTAAATAAATATTTTAGTTGTTTTATAGTACGCGATGGATATATGATTATTTTTACAGTTCTTTTTTCCATGATTCTTTAAACTGTGTATAAAATAGTAAAAAAGAATTGTACAGATATTTAGAATTTATAACACAGATACTGTATATCGCTTTGAGTGCATGTATCTGACGTCATTCATACGCAAAAACATACACGTGTTCTAAACACGTGACCAATTCATTTCTGCTTCATGTTGATCGTCATAATTGAAAAATATTACTGAAATGAAATTTTCATTTGTTCCCTGCAATACAAAATTAAATTAATTTCAATATTTGCACGGGTACATTGTGTAATTACTTACAGGGCATCATGCAATCATTGTACATGTGTACTTAATTAAAAACATATCCATAATTTTTGTAAACAACATTTGTTCGATATATTGAATGAAATACATGCTTGGAAGCTAATTTTAAATGTGTCGCAATATTAAGGTTTCTTACTGTGAAATGCCATACAAGAATACAATGAAATATGTTATATACAAATACAGTATCAATATTAGATTACTATAATATGTGATCCAGCAAGATTTCCAAAACACGATTTACAGATCTTCGTATAATTCCGCCAGCGTGTGTCGTGTATAAAGCAAATAGAATATTGTGTTCATCATATTCAGTCGTGAATAAATAATGCAACAGAATCCGTTCAAGCTGCAAGATGAATAGGACGATGAAATGTTCACGGTTTTCTTGACGGGCACCGCTCATAACTTGGCGAGCGTAAAAGGAACGAAATGCGATTAAACTCGATATTTACAGTGTTTACTACAAATATAATAAACAGATTCCATAACCTTTTACGGAAACTGCTTCTGGGGTCAACCAGTTAAACATTAAACTCCATTTTACATCCTTTAAATTCATACACTCCAGTGTATTTTATAGTGTGTTATGTACACAATTGTGTACTTTGATCTTTTGTGCAGCAGTTTTCCAAATCAAATAATTGAGACACGTGTCTCCAATATCAACAAATTATACTGCTACTTAGAATATTTGTAAAAGCAAGATAAATACCCACATTGTATTAGGTCCCCATTTTAGTTTGAATAAACTGAAAATAGAAAAACATATAATATAGAATGCATTCAATTCAAATATTTCAAACGTGCACGAGTAAATTTATAAGCTTGCATGATCCTGGAAGGACATCGGTTTTCTACACACGAAGAAATATGTGAATTTTCCATAGGTATAACATTGGAAACATATTTGAACAGATGGCATCTTGCTATTTCTACTGTAATAAGATTTGAAACATGTCTTTGTAACTTTTCTAGTTGTGTAACGTCAATCCTAGAAAATGAAACATACAAAGGTGAAAATAGCCATGAAACAAAAAATAAACAGTACAGTTTGTACTTCAGACAAGTCAATGTATCAACTTCAAAGCACCTAAATGACCAGATGCTTATCCAGGAGGAAACAAGCATCAAACAGAGAGAATACTCTTTCGATCGCATGGCATTCGATCGTAATGATCAAACTGGATTAACAGAAAATGGCATTAAAACGAAAATGCGATAGTTTTAGAGGAAATCACTGTTAATGCATTGAACCGTGATTGGTTAAAAACTAAATCTGTTTAACGCAATGTCACATTTCATTTGACAGTGAATAATAGTTTAGTAAGTTTTGTGTGTTTTTAAAAATTTCATTACAATAAAGAAGCGTTAGTGATTAATTTTGCAGTGTGGACTTTTCCTAAAACTTATTTTATGCCATTTACATATGTAAACACACGTACTTCGTATTACGACGTAGTGAGTTTAAGGTTCCAGTTACACACAAGTATTAACTCGTCCTACTCGCTGGAAAACTATTTCTCTAATGAATTGTATGGAGGTGGTACGTAGGTAATTATTTTAATAGCATTCCAGATAAAACATACTTCGATAGGTATTTCCATCTACAATCGTTTAAGTGAATAACTTTACAAGCAATAAAGTGATAGCAGAACAACGAGAAAAACTAGTCGGTAATTACTTGAAAACAAAACTTTATATCAACGATTTACACTAATTGCATGTTTTCAACTTAATTAATAAGCGTCTTAATTATGGATCTTAAACGCGCAAGAGAACATGTAACTTTCTAAATAAATAATGATTGTTTGTATTTGAAACTGCATTGAACTTATGAAAGTTTTAATTCTTTACAATAACTTAATTAATTTGACACACAGTTCAAAATGATTCAGATTAACTAACTTCTAAAATCCGCATTAATGATCAAAGTTTAATATCATACGAATACATGTAAGTTTACTAAATAAATTTCATCATTGTCCAACTACATTTGAACATCTTGTTAAAAACAGGTAACTTTACTGTCTCAGTAATCCTCCTATAGATGTTAAATAAATCTACACGCCAGGTTTAGTAAATTAGTATATACATATGTATGTGATACAGCTCGATAAAACTGACAATATAAGCTAATTATTTTACATTTGGTTTGCTTTAAATGAACGTAATATTGAAGATATACATTTTAAATCATGTAATTTATACAACATGCTTTTTAAACAAGTGTAGTTAATTGTGCTATTTATTTAAAACGCAACTGTGCCATTCAGTTGCGACAGATACTATTGTGGCTGATATCCACAGGTACTTGTATGAATATACCAAGTGTACCATCAGCGTCGGATGCTAATGACAATAATATAATGCAATTAACGTATGACCCAGTTACTTCGCTATATACCTCAATGAATTCAATGCTCAATTTTGAATTGAATGACACAAATTAATATCAGAGACTGCATAATATCACCAATGTATTCTAGTGAGGCATAATTATCTACAAATTTACCAACGTATTCAAAATAAGAATATACCTATTAATATTTGTATAGAAAATATATAGAAGTAAATTTCTGAATTAACTTCCATCAATGATATTATATTTTGTTTAATGAATGTATTCATGTACATATCTATCAACAAATTGGCAATTCGAACTCTTCTGTCCGTTGAATAACAAATTTTTGTGACAATGAACTAATTTAATTATATTTTGGTACTTCCTGAATTTCATGTAGGCATAATATTCGTCAATATTTTGTTAACGTTATTCATTCAAATATTTTCTTTATAATATAACACATTTTGCTTATCCAGATGAATTTCTTACAAGGTGCAACACAAGTAAGGACTTGTACGGGACATATAATTTGTTTCAAGTTGGTTTATTGCATGTAAGCCAAATTTACTTGAAATATTTAATATGTCTAGTTCAAATATGATCACTATATCGTTTGTCAAGTTCTACAATGTATTGATAGTAGACATATTCGTCATAAATCACATGATTGATCGAGAGCAATTTAACAGTATAACGGAGCAAAATATCAATCATGTTTTTTTTTCTATTTTCTTTTTCTATAAAATAGTTCTCTATGAAAGCTCACACAATGACATCAGAATCAGTTTTGAATTTATCAATAACGGAATATGTTGTAACGGGACCTAACAAACTGTATTTTGTAAACACTTTCAATAGAATATTCGATTTACAACATATATCACGCAACCTTACTGAAATACATTCATATTAATATGACAAGACAACTAGTAAATACAATTTTTCATCTATTTTCTCCCTAATAAATGCGTAATAATGACAAAAAGTTGCTAAATAAGGGAGCAACGTTTAATATTGTTTCACTACGTGTTGAAGGGTATTTTGAATCGAAGATAATAACCGAATAAATGTAGTTTAAGTTAGTAACTGTTCACACAATTACCAGACATCACATTTACATCGCAAGTTTCGAATCTGATCCGATGGATACATGATACAGCAACGCTGTAATGCGGATGCGGTTGTATTGTGAATTACCCAAAGATTTAAGCGGATTATGTACGGTCTGACAGAGAGCCAAAGTACTGTACCCCCGGAATACGGAGTGTCCTTGGTAGGCCGAGTTACAATTGCTCCTCAACGGAGACTCGCTAAAGTGAAGTAGATCTTTAAATTGATAATAAGGGAGAGTTAAAAAGAATGGCTACCGTCTTGAGAGCACCAGCATCAGCCTAAAACGAACAGTTAACTCCCGCACACAAGTTCGATCCAGTTTATATAAATGACTGTTTTTAGACACAAATGTGTACGATAATGGAAGTGTCAAATACGGAAATATATTGTGAAAGAATATACTTTATTTATGTTCTTGTATCATATCCCGAAATAAAATTTCAACGTACAACTTTTCAAGCGAGTAAGTGCAACTATTTGTTTCTTGATTTGATTAAGTAAAATTTCAAGTATAAATATTACAGACAGTAAAGAAAACAAATCGAACAGGAGAAAATTCAATTTGTAGACTTTACTATAAACAAACATCATTGAACGAGTATTTGTTAAACGAAGTGAGAAGTACGATAGACAGTATCGTTTTCACACGTCAAAAATTCAAGTAAAAGGATTGAAGAAAGTTAAAAGACAAGCTGCATCTTATTCAGGCCCGAATAGATACACATCCCTGAAGAGTCGCCGATACAATGCACGTACGTGCGTTCAGAGACAAACTCCTCTTTTGCTTTGTGTAGTGCCTGTTCGTACAAACTTCAGGCAAATGGAGTTTCAATAAAGTTCCACTGTTCCGCCCTAAATCGGTATATTCATCGTCTATAAGTCAATATATTACATCCGCCCGGTTTCGAACCACCAGCCTTTCTACGTAAAGTGGTTCGTGCATGTGTACGGTCCACACATGTCAGGTGGAAGGCAAAGAGAGATGACGCAACTAGGCAATACAAAATTGTCTACATGCTACATCAACATGGTATAAACTTGTTTACTCAATGGCATCGCAACTAATGAACCAATATATTCACGTACCATCACTAAGTACTTTTTCTTTTCCATGACAGTGTATCTTACATTAATTCACTTTAAAACCATAAACAATTAAATCACTATAATTCAGATATAAACTGTCGTATTTTTAAGTAAACAAATAAGTCTTACACTATTTCAGGCTCACTATTAAAGCTGGATGTCCCATGAACCTGGAAGATTTTCCAATGGATATCCAAAGATGTCCATTGAAATTTGGCTCCTGTAAGTATAGACATTGTTATATTTAAAAGCCTCGTGCCAGTGAATGTAAAATAAATCATTCATTCCTTTTTCGTTTTGTTTTATGCTACTGAATAGATGTTATCGTTCACTCATCCAGTAACACTTAAAGAGCAAAGCTAAAAATATGATTTCCGGTATTTTTTTATTATTATTTCCCTGGCAAACATTATTTTAGTGCATTAGTACTTCGGGGATGTCATCCGGTTCTGAATCTAGTGGACTAAACAGAAACAGGACGTGTTTTTACAAAGGAAAACATGTTAAAATGCCATCAATTCACTTCACATTGACTGTTCGAAACAAAAGGTTAAAAGCAAGTCATCTCAGATGATGGACAGCCGACTGGTCTAAGATAAACAATGCAATTTTACTATCACATTAACGTTTTCCTGTTCGTACTCTACGATTTATTAATACGGATATTGTTCAATGCAAATGCTAGTGTACTGCTCATTCAAAAACAGTTTTAAATACTCAAAATACAATTCTATCTATATCTTGGCAATCAGTGAATAAAAATGATAAAAAGGGATTGATGTTTAAAAAGTTAAAGTGGCAAAACAGTACACAGAATTTCGAAATACTTATAATGGAAATTTCCGATTAGTAGCAAGGCTTGCATGAAGTAATACACGCGAAGCCATTTGGCGACGATGACAAACTTTTAATCGACAAAATGAGTACGCTTCATTAAGCACGATCCTTCTCTGTTTCGGGAGCGTCTGTTCTACTAATACTACCGAACAACGTATACATAGTGTACGTACACGTTTCAATTATTTTGGATTCATGTTGGTAAAATTACATTAGGATTTTAGATATGCTTCACATGTAATAAAGCACGTTCAAGATGTCAAATTGAAATAGCACCGGGTTTAGAAACTAACGACACTACAACCATGATTCACAGGAAATGTTTCATTATATAACAACCACTAACCACCAACCACCGAAACTCAGGACTACAAGATCCCTACTTGACCCTGCAACCTCACTGAAAACGTACATTATTCTTATTATCACATTTTCAAAATGATCTCATGAATGAATAAACCGTCCTAGGATCAAGTAATAAAAGCAAAAATTACGTCAGGATTAAATTTTGTATAAGTTTCAAACAATGGCACAGTCTTATATTTTCTTTTAATAGAAAAGAACACTAACGTGGCGGAAATAACATTATTCATAAATCCTTTGCTTTGTGTTAGTGTAAAGAGAATTTGAAGAAAGCAGGTTGTTCACGATGAAAGGCTTGAAAACAAAGTTTAGTTATTTTCTTCACTCAAGCGAATGACACATTTTCAAAAGGCGGGACATAATCTAAATTTAATTCACACTGTAAAAGGAATTCATACTGTAAAATATAAATCTGAACAATGTCGTGACATTTTCAACATTCTTTGATATGTTTTTATCGAATTAGTACAGGATTTTCTACATGTAATTATGAGCGTCCAGTGCTTGAAAACTCACGTGATAATGAAAAGTGTAAGATAAGGGGCTGGTTGAAAAGTGCGGGCTGTGCAGTTTTGAATAATATTATCTGGTTGTTCCAGTCGGGTACACTGCTCAGGACGTTGTGTACCGGTGGAACGATGCCAGACAGGTGGCCATTGCTGAGGACATGAAGCTGTCACAGTTTGATCTAATTGCGACTCCTGCTGCTAACCACACTGACACTGTTATAGCGAGTGATCCCGTCAAGGATGCATACAACACACAGAACACATACATATGTATGTATATATCCACATTGAAGTGTACGTATGTTCGCATTTGGTCGGAACATATTCTCCTAGAATTAGCTTCAAACATGGCTATATATTTCCAGTTTCGTAGGTGTAGATTTGCCATATTTATAGATACATTTGGTAATTAATTTTAGGTGAATATTCCATGTTGCTGGTGAGTTTCCACTTGCAACGACATATGGGCAATTTCCTAATTCAAGTATACGGACCTTGTATATTATTAGTAGTATTATCCTGGGTATCTTTCTGGCTCAATCGTGAAGCTACTGCAGACAGGGTATCTTTAGGTAACGATTTCGTGTTCCGTTTTCATAGGATCCAAGAATAATTTACATAACGATAAATTGATTTTCAGGTATAACGACAGTACTTACGATGACTTTCTTAGGACTAGAAGCGAGAACAGATCTTCCAAAAGTTCCTTATCCGACAGCACTGGACTTTTTTGTCTTTTTATCATTTGCATTTATATTCGCTACTATAATTCAGGTAACAGTAATCAACAAAGTTCATCAGTACATATAAACTAACGTAACTTTGACATTTTAGTTCGCTGTAGTCCATTATTTTACTAAATACGGATCTGGCGAATGCTATTTTAGTGCAGAACTTAGTTCAGATTCTAGTAGTGAAGAGGAGGATTGGAAACCGACAACGGAATTGAGAAGAGGAACTATAACAGTATGTTTCTATGTATTTAATGAGCTTATTCAAGTCTAACAAATCATCAAATCAATATTTATTAACTTTATTTTTGAAATGTTTAGGATCCTCAGAATAATCGTAAAAATAGCGAGAACAACGCACAACGACCTGCATTTCAAAATATCAATGGTGGAAATCCACATTTCTTAGAGGTGATACCGTTATCAGCCTGTTCAATTCCGATGACACCTGTACGAAGACCATCACAACCATGGCGGGCCTTACCATGCATAGGTTGTCCACCGAAGAATGCAGAGAATCCACCAAGTAGTGTGAACACTATAACAACGCACCGACTTTCTTTGCAAGGCCAGAGACATCGCAAGAAAAAGAAACGAACACCAAGATACAATTCAGTATCAAAAATAGACAGAGCATCAAGAATAGTTTTCCCATTATTATTCCTTACAATAAACTTATTCTACTGGTACTCTTACTTGTCACGAACGGAACGAATTACACAACTAAATGTCAAATGAAATAAACATTACATGGTATATAGGTATATAGACAAATTACATGGAAATCAAACTGCATGTTTGAAAATATTATATTTTACTAAATGGCTAAAAGGGTTGAAATACGCTAATTGTTAGTATATTCTGCCAAATAAATAACTACCTGTCCATTACGATGTAAAATAGTAGACGTACGATAATGATAATGTAGAAACAAATAAATTAAATACGATAAGCAATATTATTCGAAATTTCTGCAGAGATCTGAAAGTAAAACAATATGACAAAATGTGTTCGTTGTTGAATAAAAGTGAATTGTAATAAAAATACGCCAATTTAAACAAAAGTGTTTTATTGCATTTTATTTCATAGAGAAAATGTGTTGTGTGATGATGGTTCAACAATAATTTAGAACAACTTTCTTAGGCATTGTTACGTAGACATAACGCTTCATTTGAAGAATAAACTGAAAATATAGAGAGAACAGAATGTTAGCTTGTACACGTATTTATTTATTTCAATGTACCAAGCGATGTCTTGTATGTATGCATGTGTTTACCTGTATGGATAACCTTGTGTTTTAGTACGGAACACAGAGAGTAGAAGTGAAAAGAATACAGTCACTAATAAAAGACCTACAATGGATAGAATTGTTCTCTTCCTTGCGTCACCCTTACGTTGTACTGCTTCAGTCATTAGTAACATACCTAGAACAACTGCGGCATCTATACACGTATTAAGGAATTATATCCAGTACGTCAATGAACGTTGGAATATTTATTCACTACTCAATAAAAAAGGATACTCAAAACCATCACAATATAAGTTTCCAATACAAACTGTCCTTGCGACGATCCGTGAATATAAGCAACACCGCCACTTTGTGTTTTGTGCACGAATGGAGGTCCACGAATATGATTCCACATTTGACCAGAAACCATTGTGAAACAGAAGAACACAGCACCAATCGCCCAAGCATTCTTATTGTATAGGAAATCTAGATTGTTTCTTCTTAAATACAGGAATCCAGCAACAAGCGCGAATAAAACAACAAGTGCTACAGTTCCCGAATAATTCGGTGGACGGAATACACGAATCTAAGAACATTGAAACATTACTTAATATATACAACAGTAGCTTTTTAGTCCTGCCCATACCTGCACGTCAGTTCTTTCAGCGATCCATTTGGCAATTGCTTCAGCGGAAAATCCTACTCGTTGCATATCCATGGTATCCATGTTTTTAGGTTTTCCTTTCGATGGAAAATGAATGAATACTGGTGCAGTATTCAATCGTAACTACATAATTGGAAAATGAATTATAAATTCGATTAAATATCATTGGATTTAGACTAACCATTTGGAACACATCGGAACCCTCGTCGAAATCAACCATAGCAAAGAACAACTTATTAGAATACGCTTGAGAGTATCTAAATGAGTTAGCTACAATTGTAAATTCATCGTGAGCATGTCTACATATCATGCACTGCCGGGAAGGAGCCATGGCTGTGAACATGACTACAACAGAGTAATTCCTGGGCGTAGTTTTAACAAAATCTCGGAATTTATTTCCATTAAATCGTAAAACTGATTTCTTTGCAGTCATATCGGTAAGTTGTTGAACTCTCTCTGCCATAGTTAAACCCTGTAACAAATATTTAGGTTAATTTATATATTTTTATATAAATCTAAAATAAATCACACACATTTTTACTACGACTTTGACCATTTGTAACATATAAGGACACTGCAAAAAGCAGCAATACCCCCAATGTAAATTTCATTTTTCCTATTTATTTTTCTACTGTAGCAAAGCCGACTGTCAACGTCAACTAACATAGACCAACGTGTAATCAGTATTTCTTCCTCTTCTTGACATCTAAAATGTTGGATCTAAAGATATAAATGATAATCATTTTTCTTTCAAGTTTATTAATATATCATTATAATATTGTAATACAATGCTACATTCTATTAAAATTTATTAGAAATATAAATTCAAACAAAGATACAATTTAACACATTTTACATTTTAGATATTTTAAATATGTTTTAAATCCAAGATGGATGATTTTAGTTGTCAGTTTGAATTATGTGCGCGTAGTTTTTCCGATAACGTATCTGTTCTATACTGTGACAATAGTTGCATTATTAATAAATTCATATATAAAGATTTATTAATTATAAGTGAAAACATTTCAACAGTTTTACAGAATCATGTTCAGAAAAACACATGTATTGCTATTACAACAAAACCTAACCCATTTTTGCCGGCATTCATTTTGAGGTAAATATTTTGAAATTACATATGGCGCGAATCTAGAATATACGTTTCTGTATGATTTACTGGATGATATTTTTTTTGTAGTATTCACAAACAAAAGTGTGCATTTATTTGTATCAATATTAAAGCATCGGAGACAAATATTTTACATTTGATAAATCAGATTAAATTAAAATGGGTAATTAATTATGATTCTACAGAAAATATAAACTCATTTTTAAATAACAATGCCACATTAGTTTACAATATTCCATTACTTGATACTAAATATGGTGCAGAATTATGGAAAATTAATAATATATTAGAAGAAAAATTATATAAAGATGTATCGTATATAATTCAAACCTCGGGAACTACAGCGACAAATAAAATTGTACAAGTTCTTCATAAATGTATCATGTCCAATATTACTAGTCTACGGTAAGAATATAATACATTTATACTTATTTTACCATTAAAAGTGTTATTTTTTTAGAACAATTTTCAAAATTAATGATAAGGATATAATTTACCTTGGTACACCTTTAACATTTGATCCATTTGTGATAGAATTAATGTTGGCATTAACTAGTGGGGCATGTTTACTGATTGTACCAGAGCATATAAAACTAATCAATAAATTACTCTTGCAAACTGTTATGCCTGAAAACAAAGATTTACATTCCGGAGTTACATTTATGCAGATGCCACCTTCTGTATTTTTATGTTTTTCCGAAGATGATATTTACGATATCATATGCAAAGAATCCAATTTAAGAATTTTAGCATTGGGAGGAGAAAAATTCCCAGAACAAATTTTGAAATATGAAAAATGTAAAAAGTTACAAATTTTTAATTTATATGGAGTTACGGAAGTATCTTGTTGGGCGTCTATAGAAGAAATAACACATTTACATATACCAGTATCTTTAGGAGAACTCTTAGGTGATACGTTATTTGAAATTAGAAGTATTGACGGAAATGTTATTCAAGATGGAGAAGGAGAATTATTTATTGGTAACTTATGAGTATACATTTTGCATATGTATGTATGTACTGTTATAATTGTTTCAAGGTAGTAGCAAAAGAATATGTATTATTAATGATGAATCTACTCCCGAATGCGGCACAACAGTTTTTCGAGAAACTGGTGATATTGTTCGAATAGATCCATTGTCAAAGAAAATATACTACGTAGGCCGTAAAAACAGCATCATCAAACGTTTTGGTCAGCGAGTATGTTCATCAGAAATAGAAAAACTAGTTTTCGATTCAACAAATTTAAATTCAATTTGTGTTTGGGATGAACACAAACTGAAATTGATTTTATTTATTATTCTAAAGAATTATGACAAAATAGTGAAAAATAAGATTATTGATCGTTTGAGAATAAAATTATTACATGTTTTACCTCCATCTGCAAATCCTGATGTGATTGAAATAATTCCATCCATTCCTTTGACCAACAATGGAAAAGTAGATAAAAAATGTTTACTGCATATAGTGAGTACAAATAAAGAAACAAATATTCATAAAAGTCCTGTAGATATATTCCAAAATGTATGGTCAAAATATTTTGGAATGAGCCAAACTGAAATTGAACTGAGAAGAAATTGTAGTTTTTCTGGTATGGGTGGAAATTCAATACTGGCTATTCAGTTAATTTCGGATTTTGATTCAATTGCTCAGTATTCTTATTCAACTGATTTGATGGCAATACTTTTGGATCGCAATAAATGTTATGCAGATT
Organism: Calosoma granatense; assembly: GCA_022063505.1. NCBI lineage: Eukaryota > Metazoa > Arthropoda > Insecta > Coleoptera > Carabidae > Calosoma > Calosoma granatense. The sequence goes on along the minus strand of JAGJTL010000104.1, from coordinate 7,492,976 downwards.
ACTGTTCTCTTATTGAAAGAAATTGCAAAATGATTAGTGTTGCAAGTACGAAAAGAAACATGATTGTTGATTCTGGACCGTCAAAGTGTATGAAAGTATCGGATAATCAAAATATTCCTAATGTTCGTTTAAAAATACTTTGGAATTATGAATTAGGTGCATGTGTTGATGCTATACCTGTTCATATTAAACATCAAAGGTAGTTCTTCTGTGATACAGTGAAAAATTCTAGAAAAAAACATATGATATTCTTGTAGATTTGGTGACATCATTGCTGTAGGTTGTCACGCTCATATATTTGTAATTTTAAATGCCTTGTCTGGTAAGGTAATTTCTAAAACAATATTGTCCAGTGCCATTGAGGGTTCAGCTTGCATCTCAACATGTAAAGAACGCATCATTGTTGGCTGTTATGATGGATATTTGTACTGTTTAAACATCGAGGGTGGAACAATTGTATGGAAATATAAAACAGAATCTAGTATTAAATGTACACCAGTTCTAACCAGCAACAATGAAAATGTAATATTCGGATCATACGACAAAACATTATACTGTTTGAAAATTAAGGTTTGATACATACATACACTATATTTACAGTTGGTATAATTAATTCTATTTTCACAGGATGGTTCTTTAGTATGGAAACTTATAATTCATGAAAGTATTAAATCCAATCCTATTTTATATGAACAAAAATGTTACTTTGCTACAATACAAGGTACCTGTATGTGTGTATGCGAAAATCAGGGAAAAGTTATATGGAAAAGTAAAACAAATTCATGCGTATTTGGTTCGCCATGTGTTATTAATAACGAGAACATAATCCTATGGCCAGATGTGAAGCGATATGTACAATGTTACAGCTGCAATAATGGAGATAAGGTATGAGATAACGAAAACACACTTGTTTATTATTGCAATGTCATACGTCTATATTGATTTTTAGCTATGGACTCATGAATCAGGAGGATTCATTTATTCTTCACTCTGTCAGATTGGGAATCGTGTGATATTTGGATGTTTCGATCACAATGTTTATTGTCTGGAGTGTAGTGCCGATGGTTGTAGAGAAATATTGAGAATAAATATTGGCGGACAGATGTCGGGTACACCGTGTATATATAGTTCAGGTGATAAGCAGTATTTGATCTGTGTGAGCAATGCTGGAAAGTTACTTGTGTTCAGTATGGATACTGCAATCTTGCTGCAGACTATTGATCTACCAGGCGAGGTGTTCAGCTCGCCGGTCGTTGTCCGCAATAGACTCTATATAGGTTGTAGAGATAATCATGTGTACTGTATAGAAATAAACATGTAAATGCACATATATGTAGTAGTATGTTTTTTCTAAATCCATTTTATTGAATTTTGTTGATTTTACAAGGATAGTACAGAATAATAGTAGTGTATGACAATCACCAGAGCCCTCTAAGACAACAGCTGGCGATGAATATGTAACACATCTACAAACAAATCACTGGAATGCCGAGTACAAGCTCTAGTCTTGACCATTCATTGCAAGTGAGATATATAACAATAGTTCCGCTTGGATGAAGCAAGTGTGAAGAATCAAACGCTGCGCTTTTCTCTGGTAAGTTTCAGTTATTCTGTTTAGTTCTGTTGTATTTGAAATACATCACATTATACATGTCATTGTGCCTGAATCCATGGATAATAGGTATTTGTAACATGCACCTCTAAGTATAAAGCTAAAATCTTGATCAAATATACAATTCAATATTATTAAAGGTCATCATCATCATCATAATTATGTTTCTCAAAAGCAATGTACATAAGGAGAACGAAAGATTGAAACTTGAAGAGTGGTTAAATATACACACACAGATTATAAAGATATAAGCACTTTGAAAACCTACACCGGTCACTCGAACCTGCAAATCATGCTTCCGCTACTATATTCTAAAACAAATCGATTCCTCATCTGCCTCTTCTTCTTCTTCTTCGTTAAACCTAAATATCGTCGTTAAACAAGTTTGTTATTTGTTATTACATATGTATATCATGCATACCACGTGTGTTTCCTTACAAGTACAAAACTAGCAGCAAATTATGTGTAAAATTCTGGTTTTCATTAAAAATTCAGCCATTCATGAGTATCATATGCACGTGAAAAACAAAGTATGACATTCTCCATAGTATGAATAGACATTTTATATGTATATATATATATATAAAAAAAAGAAAAATTAAACGTAATTATTAGGTTTTACTGCTCCTCTTCGCCCAGCTCCAGCTTGATCTTTGAGAAGTCAAACTCCTCTCCGGTGCCCCGCTTGAATATATCCAGCACATCGAGACAAGTAGTTTCAAAGTGTGTGGTAGCATCGTACGACTCAGATATGAAGATCTGCGACTCCAGTCCGAGATCTGTGGGCTCATAATAATCCGATACGGACACGAACTTCTGACGTATGGGTCCCAGTAACTCTAGGCCTGGCTTGATTTCATTCTCCGGATTATCAGTCTCCACAGTGGTGGACACCATGGCAATGAACCAGCCCTTGGCAGCCACCTGGTGCGTGTAGCTGATCAACGATACGTAGATGTCGGAATTCCGGTTCACCTGTTTCTGTGGAATGATGATTTGAGTGGACAGGGCATCGCGTGTGTTGGAAATGGGATGATCCATCAGACATATGCATCGGATCACTTGACCTTTCTTGCGAACCTTGTCGGGCACGTAGCTTGGATCGCAGTATACTTGCTTGCACTTGGCCACCTCGGATCCGGATCGCACACCGACCACTTTGCCACCCTCGCCCATGACTATTTCATCGATAGGTTTATCTAACATGTAAGTGCCACCATAGATGGCAGATAATCTAGCGAAACCTGTAATACACGCGAACAATTAGTTACAACACACTGCACACATGTACATGAATCAATATATTATACCTTGCGGTAATTCTCCTAGACCGTACATGGGGTACAAGTAAGGAGATTTGCCGTAACGTGCTAGGGAGTCGGAGTACAGTTTAATTCGACGTATCGTCTGAAGGGCGGACTGCAGAAGATAATCGTCGTCTCTGTACAGGGCCAAAGCATGACCGGTGAAGTCCTGAGTGTTCTTATCGAGACCGAACTTGTCGTACAGGGCCTGCATGTTCGCCGTGTTCGGGTCGAAATCCTTCCACGTCTTAGGGTCATCTTCTTGAAAATCTTGTACATAAATCAAGAAATTCCTAAAGCGCCGTTTTTCAAACATCCCCATAAGATCGGAGGCGAGAGCTTCTTTCTGGTCAACGGGTACCTAGTCATGTACAAGAACAATAGAAAATATTCACTAACCCAGTTCAATGTGATGTGCTGGCAATTATCTAGCTATGAAAACATTTTTTTCTAGTAAGGAAAAAAGTCCATATCAAATTGGAAAATCATCGACCGGAACGACAGACTAATTAAATAATTAACAATAACGGAAAATAGTATCATCATTAATAAAATTACATTGAATACATCGCAATGACATAGACATGATTAAAATAGAATGTGAAAAATTACCTTGGAAATTTTGCCACCCTTGTACACATAGCTTCCTTCCACTGATTTAAATTCCAAATAACGGGTCACGCCTGTGTGGATTAGTAGTTTAACAAGGAGGCCATTCGCCATAAGGAATTTCGGGATAAGGTCAACGTTCCAGTCCCGGCCACGTCCATAACTCTCGTCCGGAACTGGTGCACCGAATTTTGCAAAAAGTTCTTCGAGTGGAGTTATGGAGGCCGACTCCCCTCCGTAATACTTGTTGCGATCTACGTGTAATACCTTTTTTCCAGAAACAGATAACATACCACTGAGGATACATTCTTTCAGGCCAGTGCCCAACACAATTGCGTCGTATTCTTCATCCATGATAGCGAAAGATTACAGTAATTATCACAGAAAGTCTGAACACCGACAACTCTTCACTGGTCTGTCGATTTCGCGCAGCGCAGACAGCAAAACGCCGACGTCAATGATCAGTGTTACCAATATTGTAATACTTCATTCGTACCCAAATATATTTTATAACATTAAATTTTATTCTCACACTTTTTAAATATAATTCATTATGTAGAATATTCATATATAAAATGTTTCAAATCTTTTTGTGATAAATCATAACATACTAAAATGATCTACATTATTTATCTCTTCTTGGAAACATTGTCTACTACTTATTATTATTTCTGCTGTTGGCAACAATGTTATTACGGTACCGTACCACAGCAGCAAACGAAACGTTAATGAAATTCCCTATATTGATCCATATGGCATATATATGGTAATATTACTTTTGAGTTACAATTTATATTTTAGTTTCCTGTTATCTATGGTATTTATACTTTCAGCTAGAATTCTTACAATAAGGTATCATTAGGAAAAAAGTAACATTTATTGAATTAAAGTTTTATGTGGTTGTGGTGGTAACAATTAGTATTTTGACAGGCAAACTGGAGGTCAAATGACGTGTTAGCAATGGTGGGGGTAGCGAATTGGAATAATGTACAGTGGTTGGTTGAATGTCGAATGGTAAACAGTTTGAGCCTTGTCTGATTAAAGTGTAGTGTATTGTGTTCGTATTGCATCGTGTTTACTATTTTTTTTTAAATAAATTTTAAATTAAAATTTGTAGTTTTTGGATATGTACGTTTTAAAGTGCACGGTAATCTTCAAACAGTACTCAGTAAATATATAAATGCTCAAAGTTATGAAAAGGAAGGTAAGATTTACTTAAAGTACAAGTTTCTTGACATATCCGTGCATGCTTTCTGAAAGGTGACTGCACTGTCTGTAGTTAAGGAGGCATTTTTGAATTTTTAGAAATGCTGATAACCAATATTATAATTATTTTGCTGTTATCTTTCATACTTGTTGTAAATAAGTTGATTTTTACTTTGACATTAGCAATGTTTTTGTTTCTTATATTATTATCTAGATGAAACATAATGTCGACAATCGGAAGTGGAGAAATAGTAACAATCAATCCTCAGCCAGTGCTCGACAAGGAATCATTGTCCGCACTGGGAGCACAGTGTGCCACATACACATTCCCGGAAGGTAAAACGACAGAGAGAATTCAACGAGGACATGCTCGGAGCGCCAGCCATGGAGGTGGTGCGTCTCCTGCAGGCAGCAGTTCTGTTGGAGTGGTTAGCCGGCCGTCGGCGCTCAAGTCTGCACGCGGTCATCAGCGAGCTTTCTCCCACGGGCAGATTTCAGACTCTGGTGGATTGAGGCCTGGACATAGTCGCGTCGGTTCTAAGACCGACTTCATTCTTCCACCGGGACATAAGGACAATGATAATGTGGTGGGCAGTGCTTCACGCGCGTCTGCTAAGGGACACTCGAGACAGGCGTCTAGGTCAGAGTCAATCTATACTCTCCGTCGTACCGCGCCACCAAGCCTCTGGAGGAGATTGTTGTGTTTCGTGTTACGTCGTTCACCGCGCAATGAGCTGGAGGACCGTAAACGTGTTGTTGTGCCGAACCATATGGTGCCGCCAAAGACCCCGCGTAAAGAACATCCAAATGGACGACGTGTTAACAATCGCGTACGCACGACTAAATACACACTGTTGTCATTCCTGCCGCGAAATCTACTGGAACAGTTTCATCGGGTCGCGAATTTGTATTTCATATTCATTGTGTTGCTCAATTGGTTTCCGGCGATAAATGCGTTCGGCAAGGAGATCTCAATGATCCCGGTAGTGTTTGTGCTCGGTGTGACGGCTGTGAAAGATCTGTTTGAGGACAGACGGAGGCATGCAAGTGACAAGAGGATCAACAATTCCACGTGTAGGATTTATCACAGGTCAGTGATCACATGTATATACATATGTATGCAGTTACTCGTAGTCGCTCGCTCACTACTTTGCTTGACTTACAACACATACGTATAACGGCGTAACATAACAACCGTACTAGACATTCACACAACAACTTATTAGTAGTAATGCCACGTCACCTAAAACATTGTACTACACACAAACCCAATACATACATGCACAGACTCACATATCGTACACTTATTCGCTATTACGTCATTAAGTCGGACGCTTTGTATAAAATATTAAATGACAACTATCTCCGCCGTGACATGTTTGTTCGTGTTCTATCTTTGTACAAAACGAATGAATTAACGTCTGCTTTTTGAGAACAATAGCAAGTCAAGTAATCATTGTTTTACGTATGTACTTTGTATAATTATCATCGATCTAGTCATTCATTTTAGCAGCTGTTTTTACATAAATTTATTCACATTATATCCTACTGAAATATTCATGTTGAAAATTATAATTGACACATATTTCAACCTGACTAACCTATCGAATTATTGTGATATGTAATCAAAGAATAATTCTATGAATAATTAATTATAATTATCATAAGTAAATAGTACCTTATGACTTCTCTGAGAAACTTTACTGTAGGTACCATATGTTCTCTTGTTTCAAGGTTCTATTCTTTAGTTTATTTGCGTTCGCCTTTTAATCTACGATATATTTCAAATTTGATATTCACACGAAAATATTTCATGTCATTCAACTGATAGTATAATCAGTGTCATAAATAACGATAATATAACACTTTAGACATATGTATACTCAATACTACAACAATAAAAATTTATGTTATTTCACAAAAATATTGATTATAATTAATGAATTGTGGTTTAGAAGATTTATGGATCGTACAGTAATAAAATTTCAAATAAATGATTTAAACATAAGTAATAAATTATATATTTTAATGCGTTTTAATTAATAAATATATTTACATGAAATATAAATTTGGAAAATGTTACACTTTCGCATTTTCTGCAAAAAATTGTCGAAAATGTGCAAATCAGCACGTAATTTATAGAATTATATGTTTGTATAATGTTGTTCAAAGAAAGCTGTTTCTTATTGAAACGGAATTATGTATAATGTTTACTGTATGACGTCAATCGATATTTGTCTTAATCTTCCAATATTTACTACTAAAACGGAAACACATTCATGTAATTTAAGTATTTTACGTCAAAATCTGAGAACAGCGCACGGTCGATTCCAGACGGTGCCCACGCGTATATTTACTTTACTGCCATGTTACAATAGAGTCCTTATTACGCTGAAACTTGCAGAAAAACAGGATGTACTGCCAAAAGATCTATGCTGAAAAACAACAAACTTATGTGGGTTATTGGGACAACATGTGATGAAGTGTATTAGGAAATATAATCATATAGTTTCATGAGTAAACATGTTTTTCCACTATTTTCTTATATCTTCTTCTGAACTTTGCCGGTAATAATACAACAGGAGTATAGTCGAGAGAATTTGTACTGTTTAATGAGTTTCGGGGTCACAGATAAAAAGATAAATTAGATTCTGACTAGAGTATTCAAATATATATCCGTGATATTCAGGAAAATACAGTCACATTTTCAAAGAATATAAAGAATTAAGTTTCTATTGTTTTTGGGTAACACAGTGTTTGTTACTTTGTTAAAATTATTGTAGAATATACCTTATCACATGTGATAATATGTTTGTATAGATAAGATGTATCTATTCTGCTGTGTATACTTTATAAAGAACATGTTTGTTTAAGTCAAAATATTACACTACATACAAAGATTCCAACCAATCAGAAAACAGTTGTAAATACCGGTAAATACAGTTCTCAGAATCCCATAACTGCAAACAGTTTACAAAATTTAACATTACACACCATTAAAATCACATTACTCTGCAAACTAGTTGAAGTGGTTTCAGTACAACACAAAATAAACAACATTCAGTTATAACTTGACATTAGTCGTAATGTATCATAAGGGTTTGTTTTGCATTTTGTGTCATTAAAATAGGATTATAGAATCATAACAGTTTATCTTGTTAGTGTTTTACACAATAGTAGATGGGATTAAAGTATCCTGTATGGAAGAATATGTAGTTGTTTTCAAAACAAATTCTGTATTCCGGTTTTATTATCATCTGTCTGAGAGTTATTTATCTGAATCACGAATGGAATATGTTTGTGTGAATATGTATGACTTTTACTTTGTAATTGTATCCTGTAACTTGCGTCTGTGTGGATGTTGTGTTCAATTATCTGTAGACAAAAGCAATAACTAATGGTAAAAGGGAAAGTATATTACTCGATCAACCTATTCTCAATAACCTAAGCTGTTATATCATAGCCGTACTGATACAGATTGGTTTCTTGCGTTAAATTTTGTTGCAAAACACATTTAATTTACAATTGTAAGAGCGAGTTTGTTTGTGAAATTGTGGAGCAATAAGAAAATTAAACTGAAAATATCTCAACATTATTAAGCTATGTTTGCCTGAATTTAGTTAAATACATAACCATATACTTTATGATTAATATACTAAATAACTTTTCTATTTTATTTGAGTTCACTGAAACAGAATAATTAAATGCACTGATATTAAATTGTTTGATGAAAAGCAATTCTCTGGATGCACTGTGGCGCTGGTGGAGTAGAATTTAAATTGAACGTTTAATATTTCTGTGATTTAAACAGCGTTGATTTTTCATGTTTATGAGCATCCAACTGGCAGTAATGTATGCGAATGAGCTCATCGTGTCTCATTTATGTTGATGGCAATGCGCACAGGGCACGGCTGAATTTTTGTTTTGTTTTTTTGTTAACGAAACCGTGTATCGAAAATGTTGGAATATGTAAACTTTTCAGATGAATAAAATGATTGTTTTAAATTTTTAATTCTATTATATACTTGAAATTTCACTCGGTATAAACATAGAATATTATTGTTATATACTGTGTACATATTTGTATGTTTTTGCTCCGCTATTTTTTGCGTTCAATTCACAGGAAATATGTAAATAGAAATATTGTATTTTACTGATAGCGTACAGGGTTAACAACATGCAAATATTTCATTATAAATAGAAAAAAGTATGTAAAAATGTACATATATGTACAAAAAAAGTAAAGGTCATTGTTCTGTTGAACAGTTATAAAGAGAAATATTTATTATAACATATTGTGGAATAATTGAAAAACAAATAATTGGATTTGTTACAATTCGTAAAGTTTAATGACATACAGAATACTATATGTATAATATATAGTCGAGTTTCTAAGTATGATAATGTTGAACATTACGTGAGATCAAGTATAAATCTCATGGACTCTAGTCTAGAAAGTGTATTCTGTTAACTTAGAATTAAACCTTGAAGTTTTATTCTTCAGTAGATTTCTGCGTCACGTCATCCCAGAAACTGAAGCGAAAGTATCTTTGCTTAGCTGGCCGGTGACTGTATTGGTTCCATGTGGTCATAATCATAACCATTAACACGGTGACCTGGTTAGATGGTACTCCCGATCAATAAGATCCGTATCACATTGTTTTGCTTATGATTTTAGGATAATTGAAACAGCGGAATTCAGTTTGTAATTAATTATTGGACAAATTGTATTATTTCTTATCTCTAATTGCAGATATTAGATTGTAGCAAATGTTTAATATCTTACGACCAACTCTATATGACATCTTACCAATAATTTATTTATATCTGACAAGTTATTGTTAAACTATAATTCATTATATGTATTTTGTATTTCCATTTGGACAATGCAACATTTGTATTTTGCTTTTTATTTTAAACAATGAGGTCCGTTAAAATTTATTATTATAACATTGACTTGTAGGACAATTGTCTGTAGAATGTTGTTGTATGGAAAATTAGATCACAATCTATTAGGATGCTTGTCATTGAGCTGCAATTATATGTTATTCATTGCTAGTTTCTAATAACACTATACATTTGTGTTGGTGGTAATTATCATCTGTGCTATACATTTAGTGCTAAACATCTTACAGTTTAAAAAGTAACATTCTTAACGTCTCGTAATTAAATTTTATTCGATTCTCCTTTAAGGTTTGACTGAATTTAGTTTTTCTGTTACTATTACCACATATACATTGTGTTATTATGTAAGGTTTACACACAAGTGGGCATTAGTAATTGATAAAACAGTAGCCGGTAATGTATGCCATTGTCAAATGTTTCATGTGCCGTGGGAATTTGCTTTTTTGTTTGCAAAATAAAAGAAATACCACTCTTTTCAATGTACATTTGTATATTATTAACTTCAAGGAATAAGTAGATATTTTTATTATGTAGTACTATCGTTATTGAATAAATACATGTGCGTTAGTAAAATTATTGTAGTAATAATAGGGATAGTGTAATATATTAAATTTATAATTACCACGGATTACTCACAGTATTAACAAATATATACACAGATATTTTAAAACTAAACTTGTATAAAATCAATCATCAATTGTGCTCACGTATACATTTATTTTCATGGAAAAGCTATAATTGTGTACATTATTTTTCTGAATACAATTGGTAGTTAAATTATTTGAATACAAAGTATTTTACATCATATTCTTATTAAATATATGTGATATTTTTAAACATGCGAAATATTATTTATAAAAAGGACTTCAATAGATAATCGTTTACAATTTATTATTTATAATATAGCATTTGTACTGTTTGCTTAAGTTTTTTGTCTGTGTGAATATTGTACGGAGCAAACACTTTTACAGTTACTGCTGAATAATTTATAACCGCCAGTTGTTACCATTATTGGTTACTAATGAGGACAGTACAAATATGTAGGATTCTTTATTCAGTAACTGCCCTTTCGCAATTATCGATATCATTATGTTTATTGTTTATATGTGTCTCTTTGCATAACACATTTAAGTGACTACACAATTTTTTCCGTGAACAAATTGTTATTATTACACTAAACATTATTCATTTTATATTTTTTGTCCTTAGTAAATCGTTATGCATGTTTGTAATGACGATAGACTTGGAAAACTATTAAAATTATCTATTCGGTGAATCGCTTGTCATATGTAGCTAATTATTATTCAAGCTATATGATAGAAAACCGCGCGATCCATATTTGTGTGACCCAGCAATTTTTCCTAGTTGAATGCCAAGGACTATAATGTGTACTTACTGCATAAAATGATATGAGGATATAATTATTCCCGATTTCCAATACTTATATTCCACGTTTGCATATGAATAATGAATGGCACGAGATAAGTGTTACCTCCTCAGGGAAAGAAAGCATATTTTTTTAAATAATATACTTGCATTTTCCTAGATAATGTAAAATCTATGAAAAATATAATGGCATGTGACTGTTACTAACATGACACTGAACATAGCAACAGAACAGTGCTACGAATGACGTCATGTTATCTTGTATGCGGCATGAATATAGTTCAATATGAACGGTTTTATTTAGTAAAATCTAAATAGCAAACTTACAGGAATTACCTTTCTGCTTAAAAATTTTACTTCAGTATATTATAAATGATATAAGCACCATAATACTCAATTTCAAAAGCTGACACTGAAAAGAAATACGTACATATTTGTATACAACAGATCACAAAATCTTTGTATTGGCAATGTTTTATTACGCTCTATGTTTCGATTGCATGATGACTGTTTACATAGGCAGTAGTACGCACGCATGTATATACACAGGCATGCACACACATGTCCGCCCTCACACAACAACGACCAATTTCATTTTAAGAACTAGGTCAATGTTATCACGATAGACAGTGTATGATTGTCCTAGTCCCCGCCCCCACCTCTCATCACCCCTAAGCTAACACCCTATCATAATCGATCATGACATAGCATTGGAATGAATGTATTTATTGTCGGAATTCCCCCCAATGATTAAGCGACACTTTCGTTAATGATGACAGCAGTGGAAATCAGACTTGTACATTGAAATTCTCTATATCCTCTATACTTGTTTCTTCAAGCAGAATCTTCAACAGTCATCTTGCAGAATAAATACATTCACACAAATGTTCATTAACGTATTTACTATCACAGGATGTTAGAGCGAGTGAACAAATATGAATCAACTTCTAGAATAGTTACAAATATTTGTATTTCTTACACGTGTTTCAACTAGACAGAGTTTAGAGATAATAGTTTCTATTTCTATATAATTAATACAAGCGACTGATAAATTATTAGCACTAGCTACCAGGCAATGTGTGTATGTTATTGTTTAAAAGACAAACATTGTTGCGTTGAATTTTCTCATGGGAAATATGTTTTCCTCCGGGCATTTCCATGAAATTTTATGATGTGACTCTGTGGAATTTTTGGAAAACAATTTATGCTTGCGTGCCTGGCATCGTCAAGGTACTTATTTCGTATTTAATTTCTGTTTTGAAATATTACGTAAATATTTAACTTGATTTTCTTACTCCAGAGGAAGGTTTCATTTATTTTTGATAGACTTTTTATAAAATTTTATTCGTTCTATTGATATTCATACAGCTAGGCTAGCAGGTAGATTTATTAGAATTTTTTATATATAAATCATTTATTCAATAAATTACATTGAATCATGATAATATCGCATATTGAATATGATCAATAGTTTGTTGATAACGCACGATTTCACATTTATGGTCTGTATTTTTATGAGAAATATATTTAATAATAAAATATTATCTTTTTAGTTTTGCACTAATTTTTTATTATTTCATTGAGCAATAAAAATAATGTTAAATTATGATTTTTAAATATGTTGGAAAATAATTATCAGACATTTTTCCCTTCGAAAGAAAATACGAATATTTTGTCGTATAATGAAAGTGAGTCATGGAAAATTCTGACGAAATAATTACTCCATGTCTGGTAAACAGCATGTTTCTCTGATTAACACGTTCGCATAATGTTGAACTCAAATCACTTGTGATAAATCAATTGGTTTTTTTACCGATTTCCTTTCATATTCATATGGCACTTGTAATTTATTGAAAAAAAAATTGTTTAAAATTTTTTTTGATAAGAATATGGTATACGTTGTGGTGATATTTATTTAGTGATAAGTTATCAGTAATTTCCAGGGGTTTCAAGTACCTTTCATTTATTTTATCTAAATATTAAACTACCATGCTATTTATACTGAAGGTTAAAATATAAATTCAGATAATGAAATAATTTAAATATTCTTAAATACTTGCATGCATAAATTTTCATAATTTAAGTGTTTAATTATTTTTGTATAATTTTATTATTTGTGCTATATAAATTTGATAATTCAGCTTTGTTGTAACAGAAATATATATTTTGTCATAATAATAAATAACATCTATCTGTATAATTAATTATCATATCAACTCCTTGATTAATAATGCAAAACAATTTTGTATTGTTTATCATATAAACGTATATTGTAATAGTTTATTTACTGACTATTTATTTCTTTGTTTTCTGATTGTTTTGTTTTTAATTTTGAATTATTCATGTCGGTCATAGAGCAGTCTATTTCAATTATTAGCCTGCTCAATATTTCATACTCGGAATTATTAGTACGTGAAATCGTGTATGTATAGAAATTTTGATTGTCTTGTGAACTAGCTACTGTCATTGAATTATTTAACAGTGTTATGTAAGAATGTGCTTCTTCATACAATAGGATAGGATTACATCAATTTTATATAATAGACATTCAATTTGTGAAAATCTATTTTCTCAACGGATTTCTCAGAAGTTATAACGTCATCTTGCATTTGTTATTAACCAATTTGTGTTTATATCGCAATGAAATGATAAATATATCACTGTTCACAAGCTATTAAAAACAACTAACATTCACGCATTGAAGAACGAAGAGAAGTGACATAGATTCAGCAAATATTCCGGTTTGGATCTGATGACATTTTATCCGAAAATTGATATTACAAGTAAAAGCCTTTACGTAGTATCGTATAACAGGCTTGAAATGTAATAGTTGCCTGTATGTTTTCTTTTTGTTAGGGAGAGTATAAAGAATAATAAATAGCATATACGTATGTATAGAAATGTATATAACGAGGACATTGTGTTAGATTCGCATGGGAATTGTATTTGTATTATTAATACATAATTCCGCCGTAGATCAAGGTTGATAAATGGTTTCGTGTCCGTTATAAATAAATGAATCACTTTATATGAAATTGCAGGGTATGTAGTCACTATAGTATATAGGGGTACAGGTGCCTGTCTCATGTTAATAATTAACACTGTTCGGTAGATATCAGACAGGTATATACTGTTGTTCGTTAAATGATTACGTTATACTTTATCTAACATTCATGTACATGAGCAACGTAAACTTATGCGCCAAACAGAATTGCATTGCTTTGAAAATGTCAAGGATACCAACCGAAAGATGTTTATCTTCTAGAAGAAATAATGTTAAAAATTCTGCTCCAAAGAAATATTTGATTTATACAAATTATAAATAAACTTGCTTGTGTCTGTATGTGTAATGATTTTATGCACAGAGATATGTTTTATAATACACACAAATAAGAAATAATATTACTGAAAGAATACATACAGAGGCATATATACCTGATAAAAAAATCAAATAGTACAGCTAGAAAAAATCTTCAAGCATATTGGTTATTACAAAGTAAATACAAATCAATCAGTCGGAGACATTATACTTACATTTATAAATGAATAATTAACATATCACGCCGTAAATAGAATAAGGAAAGTGATATCAGCTGATATTATGAATTAGTTGACGCGATAATGATATTAAAAGATTAATGATATTTGTGATATTGAACAAAGATATTTTTTTTACTCGCTGCGACATTTATTATTTAGTTTCTTTAATATGATTAGTTTTCTGTCTATCTTTTTTCAAATGTCAGGTTCATAGTTTTGTTATTGACAAAAATTAAATATTGATTCGAAGATATATACATACATAAAATATTAAGTTAATGTATTATTGTTATTGAAACGCTAAAGTGTACAGTATAAATAAATAGTACTTTACTCTAGTTTAAAGTTTAATACAAAATAAAAATAATTACTGATAAATTATTTTTCCAAGAATATTATCGCTTCCGTTCTGCGATGCCCGCTTCAAAATTCATATTTATTCCATGACAGTTGTGACGTCCTTTTTGCAAATTTATCTTATCACATATAAGTTATGTTCTATTGTATCATTTGTTATATGCCTTATATGTATCGTATATAAGTATAAAATAACACATTCGTGTCAATACTCATATATACATGACGTTTTACTTTTTAGTTAAACGCACAGCATATTTATTTTTGCTACTATTGAAGGACGAAACAGATGTTTACAGAAAACGCCATATGTTACAGTCATAGAGAGGCTTTTAAAAGAAGATTTAGGCTATAATTTGACCGTATCATATTAATGTATGTTATTATTGGTTTAGTTCAGTTTTAATCACGTGCCTGAACATGGTTCGCTACGTTTGATCGTGGTGTACGAACGGGAAATGGTAACATGTGCAACAACGATAAAATAATTGTGGTCGGCAATATTTGTGCATGCTCTTGCAACTTATTAGCATGTGTATGATGATAACACACTTGTCATATCGCGCACATGTATTACATATTAATGCATATGTTATAAAAGAAAAGAAAAATAAATAGTGCAACTATTATTTTTTTATTATACAAGATAGAGGCAGTGAAACTGATTCAGACACGTGTCTTTTGTGTCGTTTTAAGGACAAAATACACCAACAGCATACATTTTTCTTGGCTACAATTTTTTCACATTGAATTCTAGCTTTTTTTCATATTGTAACATTATTTTTAAGTAGTACATCAATTAGAGTGTGTAAAAAAGTTTAATTGTTAAAGGAAACATGGGTAATTATGTAACGCCCTCGCTGTAATGTTTTTCTGAATCCGCTACAGCCTGTAATGTACAGAAATAAACCTACTTTTCTAATCGAAAACATAGTCTCGTTATTTAATGATCTATAACTACTTGTAATAAAATTACTTTTTATTTTTGTTACTGAAACAGGTTTTGTATTTTTTTGTTGAAAAATTTTTTGCTAGTTGGCAAGGTGTAGCATCTGTACATGTATGTAGTATTTTTTTTTGTTTGTGAATTTGAATAGGAGTGGCATTTGTCTTAGAGGTGAGTCATTATGTCGTATGAAATGATATAATACTTACCATGGTTTATTTATGATCTGCATTATAATTTATAGCTGCGGGTAATATAAAATTGAGATCAGAATTGCTCACGATTTGATGCTCGAGATAAAGAAACATGTACAGTCACCTCGTGTCTTCTAAAACGTAACATATATTTCATAGCAGCTGGTGGAATTTTATAAGAAAATGTAGTTTATATAAAATGTTAAATTGTAACTGTATTCACATAAATCGAATATTTTTTTGTTAGCAAGTTAGTGAATGAATGATATATAATTTGGGTCACTAATATTGAATTTCAATGTACTCAAGTACGTAGTATATTTGTCCTGCTAATACTAGTAAGTATTTTAATAAAGAAAACTAAACTTATCATAACGACACATAATGTACAATTGTTACAAGTTAAATTTGAACTTTCCGCGGTATATCCGGTGCAAGATGTAGATATCTCGGAATGGTTTTATTTTTAGTTCCGTTTCCTGTAAACTTATAACGATATAGAAAGTTTAAATAAATCTCTTGTCGTATATTTTTTAATAATATTTTCTTATTTACGCATACTTAAAGAGTTAATTGTATAATTAAAAATTTCTATATTAGTATCGTTAATTATGTTTCATTATAGTACATTTATGTATAACGATTATGTGTTCCTAGTTGGAAATTATGGTAAAATTTATTAGATGATTTAATGTTAGTTTGCTAATTTAATCCGTTAGTAATTAACTTTATATCCTAAAGGAAATGTAATTTAATTTTACTCTGCGTAGGATGTTATATAATGTAGTTATATTAAAGAAAATCGTGACATGAAATTATATTTTAAAATTTATAAATTCTGCTTTAATACTTTATACTATAATGAATTTTCTTGCAACTTATAATATAATGTTTTCTAAATTGAATAACAGGTGAGATTTTTTTTATTAGTCACATCCTTGACATTTAAAGAATATTATTTAAGGTTTGTCTATTATTTAAATAACAGTGCGAATATTGTTTACTAACTATTGTACAAACATCGCAATCATGTCACAGATATTTTTTAGATAATGTTATTATCAAAAACTAAGTTTTACGTTATTATAGGTACGTTGACATATTAGAAATTCGCGACAGTATCACGTCCACACGACACTGACTCATAATTGTAACGTTACGTGTTCATTACTAACCAACACGAACATGTCTGCAACCGAAAATTAACGGTTACATTTTCGTGATTATTAGACGTGGCTTAAAAATGACCAGGCTTTTCAGCATTAATTGAAAGCTTGTCATGTTACAACGTAATTGATTTTATTCCAAAGTAGAATTTCATCAATTCCACTCGGACAGGAAGTTTAATTTACTTGTAAGGTTTTGTATTTATCTTTTCTTTGCTGAAATATTCTTCTGCTTGCTCGTATGTGTATTCTTTATGTACACGTGCAGGTATTCCTTTTCAGATAAAATAACTTATTATAAACCTTGAAGAAAAATGTTTTTCTTCATCTTTTGAATTTCGGTTACGAAATCTTCTTGAATAATGTATTTATGCATCTGTCTATAAGAATATGTTGTTATTATTCAGTAGGATGTGTGCAAGGAACAAGCTTGGAATATTTGCATCTCATAATGTTATTTTGACAATATAGCTTTTTGAGAAGTGTTGTTGTCATATAGAAGTATGCGTATTATAAAAACAAAGGAATTATTAAATACATTAATAGCAATATGTATAAATGAATATAAACTGTACTCATTCGGTAAAAGCATAACTATTGATTATGACAAATGAAATGGCCTGAAAATATATTAAAAATTTAATATTTTCTTGTGAAAAAATCAGACCGTTTTTTACATGTATTTAATTGCAAATGGATATATATTACATGTTTATAAAAGTTTAATTTCGTTAGCAATAAATTTTTGACTGGTTTTTGTTTATTGTTAAAATTTCTGTAGAGTTTGTAATTTATCCGTGTTTAAAAACTTGTAATTAAATAGTACTTTGTCGAAACTTTGGGTAAATAGGACTGCAGTCATAATTCGTAACCATATGGAATCGTGACAATTTAGATGTTTGCGTGTTTCGTTTTTGCGATTAGCGCAGCGAATGCGGACGCGTTTACCGTTTTCTCACAAGGTTCAACTGTGCCAAATTACTGCTTTGATTGTATGCGCAAAATTTGTTTCTTTTTTTTATGGACAGGAAAAATACGTATATAAAACTTTCTTCATAACATACATAGCACTGTTTTCTTATCAATCATTTATATTTCAAAAATGTAAAATTAATGTAATAACCAATTATTTATATATTATTTACTGTGAATTGTTAAACTATGAATTAATTAATTTTTTTGCTAATTTTTCATTGGAAAGTTTATAAAGAATATGTTTATTTATACATATTTAAAATTTCCCATTTTATTTCTGAGAATTCATTGTAATTTTATTCAATGTTTATTTAGAAATTAAATATTTGTTTTAAATTTATCCGTTATCTAAATTGCTTAATTCTGGACACTTTTGATTTAAATTCTAAAATTTAAATTGTTTAATCTACTGGTTACATTTTGTAAATATTTGTACATTGTGTAATAAACACGTACGTACAGGAATATCTGATTTTATATAATTTTACTTGCTGGATAACTATTTGCAAACAGCTCATTGTATTTTCTTTGTATAAAATGTTGCATATCCTTTCTTCTTTTCTGTAATGTTATATATAATTCTTGGACAGTCTTCGAAGAAAATCTGCGCATTTTAAATTCCTTCGGAACTGTTAAATGAACCGACCTAATCCGATGCTTGAACGTATATGTGTAGGTACGTTTTAAACAACCCGCATGACGACGGTATCGTACGAAAAACGTAAGCATGCTTACGTCACAGATTGCGTGTGAGGGTTGACGTTTTACCGCTGTAACACACCACTTTTAACAGTTTTACTGCAGATATTTCTTGCAGGTGGCGTTGACGGAATAACACCACACGACTTGTGGAGAATGGTAAACGATCGAGTGTTTGTGTGTGTGTGTGTGTTTGTGTGGAGGCGGTAACGTTTCGTGAAATGTAGGGTATTTGAAACTCACGAGGCGATATGTACCGTTCTGTAACACAGTTTATGCATTATACCAGGATGCATACTAACATTTCGCTTGCTCTATAATATTTACAGTCACTCGTTTCGTAGCTATTTCGAATTTCATATACTTGCATATAGGAGACAGAATAACGTACATTTTATACTGATTTCAAATCTGTACAAGTATATACTGGTTAACGAACATAATAGATAATATGTATTACATTGTGTGGGATCTTCGTATGAGAATAAATTCATTATCATGCATTGTATAATAGTGTGTTTTAATATTATCCAAACTTTGCAACAACCTTCAAATCTGTAAAAGTAAATGAATATGTCTGACATTCAGTTTAATAATAATTTATGCTTACTTGTACTGATATGTTCTACTTATTTTCCCGCATAATGTATTGTATCGTTTTACAACCCACAGGAGTTCCGTTAATGTCAAATCAATGTGATTAACCAATTCTAGTACTGAACGTTTTTATTTATTCCATATTGGAATATCACTTAGCCGACCTACATACAACCTAAGTAAACTATTCACTTACATTAGTGTCTAGTTAATTAGGTAAATGCAATTACACTTGAGTGTACGTCTCGTGTTTCTATTCCCATTATTTCTCCATCTTTTAATGCACTTCTTTAGTTGTGTGGAATATTTATATTTATATAATGGCTTGTAGTTTAATGATACGCACATATTTACTGGTATTGTAGTCAAATCTAGCGGGGAAACATTGTTTGTGTATTCTTGTTTTATGGGGGTCTGGCATTTAATCGACTCCAATCACGATATATTTTTGATAGCCTTGTTTTGTTTTGAACAGAATATGTAATTGAAATCATTAATGCTAATTGTGTACTAATAATCCACATATGTAAGTTTAGAA
The DNA here is from genome assembly GCA_022063505.1 of Calosoma granatense. Lineage (NCBI taxonomy): Eukaryota > Metazoa > Arthropoda > Insecta > Coleoptera > Carabidae > Calosoma > Calosoma granatense. The sequence goes on along the minus strand of JAGJTL010000104.1, from coordinate 7,472,942 downwards.
TAATATTTTTAAATAATAATTCAGATAATTGTAAAAATAAGTTGTTATATACTCAATTAGATATACATATGTATTTCCGTACATATCTTTTAATGATAATAAATGAATCTTATAGGAATATCCATTAGTAAAGTATTGTACTCCAGTCTTCACTGTAAATGTATATTTTGATCAATTTGATTATTGAACCATAACGTAAAGGATTTTCTGAAAATAATATTATTATATTATAAAAGTAAAGAAAATTTCTTGTTGTTGCTGTAACATTGTAAGTTGAAGTAAAGTATTTCATTGTATATCTTGGTGATCGTTACACGTTACCCAGTGTACAAGCCAAATTCATGCATATTTAATGTAGTGTTCATTTTTTAAGCTTTATTGCGCAGTAGATTTCGTGATAATAAAACGTTCATTTTAATAGCGTAAGTATAAACGAAAAGAAAAATACGTTTATCTGTAACCGTTATTACTTGTGCCATGATAGTCGAATTAAACCAGTTCTCCCTCTGTAAATCCATAATAATAAAAAACAACATATTTGACCTTTCATTTGTGTTATCAAGAAAGTAAAAGAACAACAAAGAAGTGCAAATAAAAATTTGATAATACTTGCATCATATTTTAAGTTAATTAAACTAGAGATATTTTTACATCTAACCTTGACATAATGATGACCTCTTTGAACAGTTGTCTGCCATTGCAATAAAGTATATTTCAACGAGTAATTTAAACTTGTTAAATACAGGCTTTATTTAATAGTTTTATATTGCCAATACACAGATTATCTAACAAAGAAAAATGAGAAGAATAATGATAGCAAAAATGTGGTTAATTTTAAAATGGTTGACATATCTTATAGAGAATGATGTTTGATTGATAAGTAGATAATACATGTAAGACATGACAAGATGATTTTGTATTTTAGCTTATAAACGCATGATGTTAATAGAATCAAATGTTTTTTACTTATACATATATGTAATATACATATATTTATTACACGTAAGTATGGAACTATATGTATAAATTAAAACGTTGTACGAACTAAATATGGTAAAATGTATGTCTATTTTTGTATTTCACTGTAACATTCGCAGAATACTGTTGCCGCGAGTGTTGCCTTTACTGTTTTACGTCGAGTACTTGCGATTGTGCGTATGAGTACGTACGTGTGTGCGTTGTGTGTGTGTGGCTACATGTTATGAAATCACATACATAAAGCGGGTTGAACAACCTAGTAATTGAACCCGTATTACTTATTCTTTTATTTTCTTGCGTTAATTGAACTGAATTAAATACTAGTTAATTGACGTTTACTCTCGGTATCTGCTCATGTATTATTTATTGGCGTACCGTGATAAATACTTAGAAATTTACTACATAATTATACGATGGAGCGGATTATACGTTACGAGGGTTTAACGTGACACTGGTATTGTCTCTACAGCTTATCTGCCTTCAATAATATAAATGTATATTTGCAGGAAAAATAAAAAATAAAACGCAGAGTCATTTAAAAGTAGCAATGTACTTTTAAACCTTCATATCTTAGGAAATATTGAGTGCATTCTTTCAAATTTTGATCTAATCTTTATATCATTGAGTTTTATAGATAATATTTGGTTTTTTCAATAAAATCTTTTTCATCAAATCCACTTATTTGAAAATTAATATTTAACAATGTATTTAACAATTGCGTACATTTACACGTGTTTATATCTTTATTTTCATATAAATAACAAAATTCTTACTCACTGACGTCCTAAAAATTGATAAATGTTTTTTTGTTCTTATCTATGTGTCCAAAAATATCGTTATGTACCTATTAGTCATTAGATGTACTTACGTATGTAGTTTTAAACTAGGTAATTTAGATATGTGTTAATTGTAAGTAAATATTGTTATGTAACTATATTTCTATTTGAAGGTCTTGGTTGACAGAATAAATACTGTATATATATATATATATTTTTTTTTAAGTATTGGAATGAACTTGTGTGTTTTTCTTCTTGAAAAACATCGTGCAATACTTTATTTCGGCACTTTCAACACCCTTCATTGTTGGCTTGATGGAGTTTTAGTGTAGCTTAAAGTAGGAAAGAGCATTTAGCAATTCCACGTCCGGTTTCGTTTTACAGGTGTTGCATTTCGTTATGCTGTAATGTAATGTAACGACAAAGTCTTTCATTAGAACGAAATCAAATGCATGTACAGAAAAAGATTATACGCAAAAACTAACTGTTTTTAATACAAAAATATACTTATAAAAATATGTACTGTTTTATTAAATTACTCTACCCCATGTTCATTTTAAATTTTCTCAGGAGGATTACAAATTTTACACAATAATTTCCCTTAAGAACAAATAATTTTTGAATGTTAACTGCAAATTTATATTCATTTAATGTTAAGTATGCCTGTTTATTTCAAACTGTACAATTTAGCATCTAGTTCTTGGAATATTAGTCTGGTTAGATACATGTATATTAATTCCAATAGTAAAGTAGAAATAATCAATATAATTACGTGTTTTTCATCAAATCATTTAAAATTCAGTCAGAAGACCAATACGATTTGTTTTCGTCCTTATACGATGAATTATTTTGTCCTCAAGCCAAAAGGTCAACGTGTAGTTTGTGGATTTATTCTAGAAAAATAGATCCGTTATATGAGAACTTCTATGTAAAATATATATGACATTTTGTAATAACGAAACATTGCTACTGGTGTCGATATATGAAATATATGAATAGTAATTTTGAAATGATTGTTCAAAATAACAAATGTTTTAAAATCAATGTCTGACTCTGGTTGTATTTAATGTAGTTGAACTTTGACTTATATCTCACATTATCAGTTCCTTTTACTCGGGATATTTATCATCCTGTTCGCTAGACTACATGCTGTGCAACTTCTGGTTTATTTTTTACTATTTTTAGCACACACATTGAAATAGTTAAGTGAAAATTCCTGTTCTCTATAGTTTTCTCTTTTAAGAGTGTACCATACAGTTTACTTTAAAAAAATATCACTGCAGATAAAACAAATTTGAACATGTATATTCGTTAATACAAAATATCTGACCGTGACCTTTTCATTTGTGGCTCAAGTTGTTAATTTTTGAAGGCTGCAAGTAGGTGTTAGCTTTTTCGAACAGACAATTATTTTATATTGTCATATTGATTTATCATTCAGTGTGGTATTAATATTGTTGTAACTGGTAAAATGTCCAAAATCTTTATTACGAATCATTACCTATTCACTTTCATACAAATGATACATACATATGTATATACTCGAATAATGCTTTTATAGTCACTAAAGTAATTATTGATAAGATAAAATTTTCATGATTTATATTCGAGTACGCTATAGATTATTATTAATAAAATATATCTGTTAACATATGTGAATTTTGTAGTTATTAATATTGTTATCAGTATCCGAGTAACTATTTTTATTTATTAACATTCTGTTATTAATAATTTATAATTTTGTTTAACGTGATTTTAATATAATAAATAAAGATTGAATAATGATATACGTATGTGGCAATGATAAATTGATATTTAATGGTATTATAATATTGTAATTTGTGTAATAAGTATGTTCAATTTGCCGTAGTTAAATTTGCTCATTGTCATTATCAATATAATTTGTGCAACATATAGCTTGACCTAGTAATCATACCTTAATATTATACAAGATTTTTATAAGAGAGATCGACTTATATTTCGAATAAACTTATCACATGTTTGCAATAATTCCATATGGCTTTTCTATGAATTAGTTTTAACATCTGTTACATCAACTAATCAAAGTAAATATTGCACATGCTCCATGAAATATAATATATAATTCTATGTATTGAAGTATGTACAATATTAAAAAATTACGTTTTTATTTTATACAAAAACATGCACATCCGCAGTGCTTTACAAAAATAAAATTCACATGTAGTTTATTTTTTGTTTCATTACGTGTTATACATCCCACGCGTAGCTCAGGGTATTTAAATATTAGTTCTATGACTCAGTAACCTCTAAAGTGATAACTAATTTATTTGAAATATAATTTTGTATACTTTTATTTTCAGCATATTGTACGGAGTACAGCTGTTTTATATATTTTACCATATAAATTAACAAATACATATCGACCAAACCCAAGTCTCTTCTATATGGAAATAGGAAAATTTATTCGAGTATCGAAATCTTGGTTCACTTTTACTCTCTGTATTTGAATGTGTATGCAAATGTGCCGTGACGATGGTAATATTGCTGTACGTACTACAGTGAAATATATATATCTAACCTTGGAAGGTCTTGGACCTTTGCCGGGGCTATTCAGGGCTTTCAGTGTACGTCAGTTGGTGGTATAATGGTAAGAAATAGCTGGACGGCATGCTAGCATTGACATCAAGAGGTCATCTCTTCCTTGGCTTCAGTATTGCTAGCAACCGCATATCTGGCTGGTGGTCACGACTTCTTGTGCGCGCGCGCGCGTGTACATACTGGTCAAACAACCCTATACGCCATTATATGTTCTATCTGAGGTACCTTACCGTATTGTTACAGTCTGACATTGTAATTTATACTGATGTTTCTTAAAATACATTTACCTATACTGAACATTCCAACATTTTACCTTAGATTTGTACAAGATATTTATCTTAAGGTATACGCAAAATTATGTATAAAATATAACGAAATAACAGTTCGAGTTTCGCAAATGTTACTTTAACTATCGACAGTTCTTTGTAGAACTGAACATATTTTAATAAACATATCACACAATATATTTCTTTGTGTCGAGGGAGTGAAAATATACTTTATTTTGTATAAGTTCAGAAGCTTTTGAAAAAAGAAGATAAGTATAGGTATTTCTCTAAGGTCTACTTTTGTTAAAATATTAAGAACAGGAACTATTGTTGTTCTTTCTTACTCCACAAAATGCCAGTGTGTACTTGAACTTTATTTATAAAAACAAATTATATCCTAATATACTTTAGCTGGCACAATCATTCTCAAAGTAATTTAGAAGAGAAATTCAATGAGTCAGTATAAAACAAACATATATTGTGTACATTAGTTTCTGTAGAAAAGCAATCTGTAATTGAAACTTGAAATCTTATGTTTGCTGACCGCCCAACAATTAGGATTTAATTTATGATTATGTTTTGAAAAAAGGACAGTTTATTCATGTAACGATCCATGGCATCCTTTATTGCTAACCTTGGCCTCATATTAAAAAGAAGTTGATCTTAAAAGCGAATGTGTTGATCATATCCGTATATTAATTAATGTGTTCATTAAGACCGAAACTTACATATAAACCACTGGTGTTATATTTGAATCTAAATGTTTTAATCTGTTGTTAAAAATACTGCTAGTATGTACTACTATCGTAACATTTCTTGTTATTTCTATTTGAGATTTATTTTCGTGTCACTTCCGCGATGCCGTTGAAAATAAACATAAAAGTAATATAGTTCAGTTATTTCCGTCTATGTCATTCGTTGTTTTACGTACGTTACGTATTACGTTTCGACATGTAACATGTCCATACTTGTAAATATTTTATATTAAACCGTGGTCAGTCGTGTTGTTATCTAGTAAATATATTTGTATAAGTTAGTATTGTTAGTAAATAATAATAATAAAGCTACTTCCTCAAATGGTCTGATAATGTCTTGAAAATTGAAATGTACAATATTATTTTGAGAACCTTGGCAGTTGAAGAATACATCAGAATGAATATTTTATTGATCATTTGCTATCTGTGTAGGTTGTCAAGAAATGGATTTCAATATAATTCCCCTTGTACATACATACATACATTATTTCTAATTTTGTTATATTCTTGGCTTACTGCATATTCTGTTATGTAATTTTATTGTACGTTATATAAAATGTATATATAGGGAAAATAGATAGCTTACGTGAAATTGTGTACAGATGAGAGAAACTTATTTTTGCGATACTTTTATAGGTATAATTAGTTAAGTATACAACTGGTTTTACTGAACTCTTTGTAATATTGTACAAATTTGTCTATGATTCTGCAAGACTGTTTAACAACATGTGTGGGACTGATTAGCGTCTGACTGAAGAAACCTCATTTATTCGACCTTGTACGTTTTCTTTATTATAATTCTCTTATATTTGCAAATTACATACACAATTTCAAATTCTGTTTCTATTATATTTGTCCTCTACAAACATTCATGTATCTTACAAAAATATATTGAACTGTACTAGTTCGAAAAGTGACAAAATAATTTCTAAAAAACGTAAATCACCCACAAGGAATATTGTACAGTGTTCTTATATTTTGGCAAAAAGTTCTTCATTAAAGTGTGGATTTTTTTCTACTGTTCTGCTTGAATATACACAGACCGGAGATCTGTGAACGGAATGAATGCTTGTTGTTCACTGATAATTTCAAGGTTGTACGTTGCTTCAAGTTACCAAGAAACCGGATGGCAGAGATACCAGTTCCTCCGGTGGTAACTGCTTAGAACCGACGACTGTACACTGTCACTGCACGCTCTATTGGCAGATTACTCGATTACGCAATGCAGTTTTACATGTGTTCTTTACCCCTCTCTGCTGCTTGTGTGTTGATCCTCTTATGTCACGGTCTGCAAATTTTTTTCCGTCTCCATGCGACCTTGATCGTATCGCCAGCTGCGTGACCAATGGTCGTGCGTTGAATGTACATGCACTCTTGAACAAATTTTGTTGTTGCTTCCTGGTTTTGTGAACAGAATCGCTGACGAATTAAAATTGGAAAGGTGCGGTTGTCTGTTGGCCACGCTCGATAAACAAACGATATTCGTTCTTGTGGTTTATAATATCAATTGTTTTTATTATTATTTGCACACGTCGTCAACAACGGAACGTATACAGGTTCCTTTTGTATTTACATTTAGCCACATGAAGAAAATAGCAAATGTATATGTTTTTTAATGACAGTTATCTGTATATATATTTTATAGAATAGAGAATTATGTTTTACTCGAAACATGTCTTATTAATACTGTTTAACGAATAAAATTAACATACGCTTTTGTTCATTGTTTTGTATAGAAATATATTGTTTATTATATGTACAAAGGAATCAACCATATGTGCAATTACAATTACTTCTTAATAAAGCTAATTACTTTATCAAGGTTGCTTTATGGTTTCTGATCAATGACATCCAGTTATCTTATGTACTACTGTTAGTTTTTACTAAGTATTGTACTAATCTTACTTAAAGTATAATCTTATTAGATGAAATATACTCTTAGCTTGTGTTGTACATGTATTTACTAGAGAGTGCTATGTTGTTCTCTTGTACTCATAGTTTGTAATTTGTGTTGTTGCAGTGATGTAGACCGTTATAAGAAAGTTCTGTGGAAGGATGTGCGAGTGGGTGATTTGATCCATCTGTCGAATAATGAGCTGGTACCTGCCGATATTCTATTATTACGAAGTAGTGATCCTAATGGCCTTTGTTATATAGACACAGGTCATTTAGATGGCGAGACCAATTTAAAACAGCGACAAGTTGCTAGAGGATTTGTAGATAAGGTTCGTATCTTTCAAAACACTATCTCCTTATCTTATTATTGAAGTATTCGTTCGGGATGAACACTTTAAATTAATGATTAATTCTTAGAATATTTCATGTGTACCAAATAAATATTTAGTGCAATCTGGTTTTTTTTATTGAAATATTTATCAGCCAAAAAGACCGGAAACTTCATTTTTCCTGCCACTAAAAATAACTTGTGATAAACAACAGTTGCTCAAAATATTTTCAACTAAATTTAAAATATTTTGAGTATAACAGCGCACTTTTAACGGGTTTGTTGTGTGATGCACAGTGTCCTTGATTATTGCATCTTGTGTAGATCTTTTTTTTCTGAAATTTACACTCGTAGTTTCACAATTACAACTGCATGACACAAGACATGCTGGATGACTACATACTACGTGTTACTCAGCTTTCTAATATTGTAAAGTGTGAATGTTAATCATTCCATTGAGTGTGTACGTTGTTAATTAATAGTTATCACTTTCTCTAGACGATGAACTTACTTAGAAATGCAATTTGCATAAAATATCACTTTTCCTATCCGTATCCTAGATTCCAAAATGGATTAACGTTGGAAATATTCACTGAATATTATGTTAATTACCAACGAAAATTCATCAGTGCGGTATCACTTTTATTAAATTAATGAAGCAACAATATTAATAAACTTTTTTTATGTATTTATATATGCGAGTGTTGCAAATATAAAACTGTTGGAAATTTTTAAAATAATTGAAATATTGTATCGAGTTAAAGTTTCATTTCTTGTAAACCTGATGCGAACATATAAATATTTGTGGTCTTACGTTGTAATGTGTGTTTTTCCGTTTTAAGTTTGTGTGACTGTGACAAGGTTTTGCATGGAAGTATAACCTACTTAATATTTGAATGACATTTTTAATAATTTCTTATGCAGATATTTAAATAACAGTATTTGACATACATCTAATTACGTACAGTGAAATGCCCCATATTTCTTTGTGACGTTTTCATTTATAACATCACGTAATTATTCTATTATTAAAATAGTTATTGTTTAAATTTTGCTTATGTAAAACTATCCAAACTTTCTCATATTTGTCTTTGTAACTTTGTACACACTTAATTTTTGTCAATGATCGTTATCTGCTGAATTTTGTTGTCTAATAATACATTTTATATTCTGTATAATAATTATTTCCTATTTATGTTTGTAGCAAGAAGTCTTTGAACCTAGTAAATTCAAAAGTCTGATAGAAGTGGATCCACCAACTACGAAAATATACAAGTTCCACGGTACTTTGATTCACTCTAGCGGCGAACGAGTTCCTGTCAGTACAGAAAACCTTCTACTGCGAGAATGTTTGCTCAAGAACACAGACTTTATCGAGGGAATCGTCCTGTATGCAGGTGTGTTACATTATTAACTAAACGACACATTGGGGACGAAACTATAAAATGTACTGTTTTCATTTATAGGACACGAAACCAAGGCCATGTTAAACAATGGCGGACCACGATACAAACGTTCGAAACTAGAAAGACAAATGAATCTGGATGTGATATGGTGTGTGCTAATATTAATATTCCTGTGTGTTGTCGGTGCGATTGGCTGTAAACTCTGGTTGACAGCTTACTCTGATCTTCCCGAACCTTTCATTTTGAAAGATTTACTACCATCATACGATGCTTTACTTACATTTTGGACATTTATAATTATATTACAGGTTAGTTCGTCGATGTGTAGTGTAGTGTTGTTCCATTTGCTAATATGATTGTTCCTTTGTGTTGCAGATTATGATTCCACTTTCGCTTTACGTCACTTTAGAAATGTGTAAGCTTTTGCAAGTGTACCATATACATAATAATGTTGATTTATACGACCCACTGACGGACAAACGAATAGAATGCCGTGCATTAAATATCACTGAAGAACTGGGCCAGGTCCAGTACATATTCTCCGATAAAACCGGTACTCTAACTGAAAACAAAATGATATTCAGACGATGTTCCATTGCTGGCATAGAGTACAATCATCCACATTTAGAGAACGAAGGGAGTGCACGGTCAGGCGGTAGCTTGTCAATATTAGTGAACCCACAAATGCAAGAGGACCTCGGTCAAATAGGAATACTAGCGGAACATGGCTACGGACCTAGACAAGTACATGCGTCTAGAATACAAGAATTCCTCTTATTACTGGCCATCTGTAATACGGTGGTAGTGTCACATCATCCACATTTCGACATGATGAACGCGAGTGGAGTTATTGAATCAGTGCCGCGTGTATTTCAACATAGTAAACGGAATAATAAAACGATAGCGAATACAAGTGTGAATACAGATCCAGATATTGTAGCCACAGCATCCACCAGACAGAATCTGGCTACCAGCAATGATCGGTATTCACGACTAACCGAATCCAGATCAGTGACACCTTCCCCACCGTTACGTGAACACGACGTGCTTAGTGATATTAGTTGTAGTTCCAATGTGCCATCATTTTCTATTATGAATACGACTGATCCTACTCCGTCCAACACTCCAATGCCAGAAGTTGACGAGGAACCTGTCACCAAAGTTATCAGGCCTAAATTACTAAATATACCATCATTATTATTTCCCAGTAAACGAAATTTAACAGACGAACAAAAAGCTAAACTGAAACGTTCACCTACCCCGTCACCATGTGAACTGAAACCAATATTTGAAGCTGAAAGTCCCGATGAACTGGCACTAGTTGACGCTGCAAATTCATACCACTGCAAGTTACTGAAGAGAACACCGTACTACGTGACTGTATCACTGCCGATGCAGGGAGCCATGGATTATGAAATATTGCATGTGTTACCATTCGATTCAGTGCGGAAATGTATGTCTGTTGTTGTGAAACATCCACAGACAAAGGAGATCATTCTGTATTGTAAAGGCGCCGATTCATCGGTGCTAGCTAAGTTAGCACCTGTAGAGGACGATTCCGAGATGAAACAGATCATTAACACAACGCAACAACAACTGAACGCGTACGCGAGACAAGGCCTCCGTGTGTTAGTTATGGCTAAACGAACTATAAGCCAGGCGGAATACACTGAGTGGTCGAGGAAACATAAAGAATGTGAACTGAGCAATGACAATCATGATCGTAGAATCCGAGATAGTTATAGTAATTTAGAGAAAAATCTAACATTACTTGGTTCTACAGGAATAGAAGATAGATTACAAGAAGGTGTACCTGAAACGTTATTAGCTCTAATTGAAGCAGGTATCGTGGTGTGGGTGTTGACCGGAGACAAACCAGAAACTGCCATTAACATTGCGTATTCCGCGAAACTATTCTCACCTGATATGGAAGTACTGAAACTTATGGCTCGGTCGAAGGAAGCTGCGGAGAGTACAATTAAATGTTATCTGGATGAAATCGATAGACAGTACAACGATAGTACAAACTCCAGTGAAGCTCAGCCAGCTAATACACAAGCTAGTTCCACAAGCAGTGTGTCACAGGTACAGCCTCGTGTAGTGAAGAAATCACGTAAACGCGCGCTGGTTGTCGATGGTAAAACGTTAACCTTTATCCTGGATAAACGTTCGAATCTTACCAAACCATTCTTGAGACTTACTAAGTTCTGTAGCTCGGTACTGTGTTGTCGTGCAACACCGCTGCAGAAGGCGTACATTGTTAAAGTTGTGAAAGAAGAATTAAAAATGCGAACGCTTGCTATCGGCGATGGAGCTAACGATGTGTCTATGATCCAAACAGCCGATGTCGGTATCGGTATTTCAGGACAGGAAGGTATGCAAGCTGTCATGGCGGCGGACTTTGCTCTCTCACGGTTCAAATATTTGCGAAGATTCCTATTGGTTCATGGACACTGGAGTTATGATAGACTTTCCAGGATGGTGCTGTATTTTTTCTATAAGAATGCTGTAAGTTGTAGAATTACAAGTGAAAGTATGTTCCTAATATGTTGGTGTTTGTTTCAGGCCTTTGTGTTCTTAGTATTTTGGTATCAGCTTTACTGTGGATTCTCAGGCGCGGTTATGGTAGATCAGATGTACCTAATGTTGTACAATTTATTCTTTACGTCACTGCCTCCGCTTGCAATAGGTTAGTTACACATATAATGACACTGTTATTTAACAAGCAAGGTTACATGTCTATATTTACAGGTGTGTATGATCAAGACGCACCTGAGGAACTGCTTCTGTCCAAGCCGGGCTTATATAGACAAGGCCGGTTAGGCAGAGTGTACAGGTCCTATTCCTTCTGGCTTACAATGGCGGATGCTTTGTATCAGAGCATAGCCATTTTCTTTTTAGTTCAAGGTGCTTACAGTGATTCAACGATCGACTTTTGGGTATTTGGAACGACCATAACGACAGCTTGTATGTTTGTAATGCTTTGTCACGTCGCACTTGAAACAAGATCATGGGTAAATTGCATATGCACGTTAGCTTTGAATAATTTCATAATAGTAATAATAATGTTGTGATTGAATTTTAGACAATACTTCACGTTGGAGCCATTGCGTTATCTATTGGATCGTTTTATGCATTTTCATTGCTGTACAATGGTGTTTGTGTAAACTGTCTAGGTTTACCAAGTACGTACGGCATTATACAAGAATGCCTGAAGAGTCCTGTTTATTGGCTAGTGTCATTGTTGTCTTGTGTAGTTGCACTATTGCCCAGGTTAGTAATAAAATATATCTTACATGATAACTGCAGCTTTGCACATTTATACAATATCTGTGTATATTGACAGGTTGGTGTTCAAAGTGATCAGGAATATGATGTGCCCGGACGATGTAACGCGTGCACTAATGTCACACCGCAGGGCAGCATGTCGAGGTGAGGGTTTCCTCGTATCATGGTCTCGTTCCACGTCAGCCTCATCCATATACAGGTATCATGTATACTCACATGTCACAACCCCTCTGTAACACTGCGTGTTCAGTTTCATTCAAAACTAGCTTTCATATGTGTGTGCACACTATATTTCAAAAAGAGAGGGGTTGCATCTACAACTAGTACATTTCATAAATAGTTTCAATATCAAAATGTAATATTTCATATTTGAAAAGTTTAATCTTGTTTTTATTCAGAATTTATTATGTTTATTTGTTTTTCTCTCCATAAACAAATGCACCAACTTTTCATTTATATACACTGATCATACGCTAATAGAACTAGTGATTACGGTACTGTATTTCATACTTCGTGTACAGGTAAGCTAGACGCATGCTTTCTTCCTTAAAAGTTTAACTAAGACACTACGTTAGTTCATCAAGGCACCACAGCAGCTGTAAGTAATCGCCGAGCATGGATTATGGTTTCGGGATCTGTTTGCATGTGTGCAAATCAAATCAAATACTTATAGAGAATAAATACTTATTCAATGGATTCATCATTATACCTAGTAAAAGTGTTTATATCTGGTATTTGTATTTATGTACAGAGCCTCCGATCACGGGAATAAGAATAACGTTCTGACAACAGTGGGCTGAACCAGTAGTACGAAGGATGTAGTGTTCTGTAAATAAACGTGGCCTTATCGTGTACATTATAGTTAACCAGAGTTTTATAACAGTTGTTACTAAATAGTTAATATATTTGTATACAACTTGCATTTTAATAGGCTGTGATGATGCATTCAAAATAAGGGACCAATCAGTTACTTTTCTTCTTCTTCTTCAACACACGAACAGGATAACTCCTGTCAGGAGTTAACCTTATACTGCACTCTGTTTTTTAGACATATTTTTTTACGCAGTTTCATTGAAACAATAATTGATTTGTATTGAAATCGTTAAGTGCTAAAGAATATCAACAATTTATCAAAAGAAACTTGCTCTATTTCGCACAGAAGTTGTAGTTTTAGAGGACAATAATGAAATAATGATACAAATGTATGTACTATACATATATAGATAGCCATCTGTATCGACAGTGATTCTCTTGTTTGTTAGTTTCTTTTACAAATCGAGTGCAATATGAAAGTTACCATAGCAGATAACAAGAATGTTATATAATGATTTTACATACAAGTGCACATAAATATAATTACACACTAATCGACGGCACTCTTGTATTCAATGTTCCTCTCATTTATATAGCGAAAAATAACGAATTAAATTCTTGCCAAAATTCCTTCATTTACATATGTATGTAGATTTACGTCTGTAAGCACAATTTTAAAATGTTCTCTGTTCTTTGTATTTATTTATTCTTTCACTACTTTGACTGTGACAGCATTTATTTTATTACTGAATACAGTTTATATATTGTGTGTGTGTGCCGCTCTTTAATAAATACATACATACAGGTGTATATTTGGAGCGGTGTGTCTGTCTGTATCAGGTTCTGTTTTTAATTGACACGACTGAATTGAAAGTTGGATGGATGCAGTTTATATTATTAAGTTCAATTCTGGTCATATTTAGTACACAGGGAAATATTAAGTAATTTATGTATGTTTTTAATAAGTTTGTTCTGTATAGCTACTATGTTCTATGTTTCCATGAAATATGTTTGTGATTGATTTTGTTTAGGAAAGTATTGTTCGCTAAGAGAATTGCCTTTTTAATTGTAGACTGTATGTTCCTGCTTATGTTTAATATTTTCTGCTCTTAATTTAATTATTAAAGTTATTTAAAAATGTTAAGTTTGTATAAATCTAGGCATAATTATGTACATTTTCAAAATAGTTATATTTATGTATGAATTTTACGAGAATACAGGAAAACAGTATTATGTTTACACCTGCTGACACATACTGTTTTATTCAAACATGCATTCTTTTATTTTCATTATTTCCATTTTACTACAATGAATATTACAATAAATGTTTCATATTTCTTGGTTTATTACCACTATTTTATTTCATTGTTTTGCGTATATATCCAAAGTCGTCAATACAATTTATTACTAAATTTGTTTACATTTCATTAATTCATTATGATGTACATTTAGTGTTTGTCGTAACCATTGTATAATAGTCAGAAATTAGTTTTTACCAGTTTAGCAAATGTGATTAACAGAGGTACGTGAATGATATTTGTTTGATACAAAAATGAAATATCTATGTACGTATTTAAATGACAGTACATACAGTGAATTTACCAGTGATACAGTGTATGATATGTTCAGAAAATTAATTAAAACGTGCTAGCTTTTATATATGTGATTTGATGTGAACGTGTGCGTGTATGGAACGTACGTACGTACGTACGTATACGGTCTTCTCTGCGGATCCGAATGTATTGTGAAATCAGCTCGTAACTCAATAAAGCCGGTGCCGAATTTGTTCTCGTGCAAGAGTAGCATCTGCTCGAGACTCACGAATCCTATAATCCGATCAGTCTTGCATTCATCTTTTTGACGTAGAAATAGGCATATTTTATAGAATCATAAATGACCTACATACATGTCGGGCTGCACGGCTACGGATCAAGCATTGCAGAGTTTCTTCTTTACAACCAAGAGGAGGAAATTCGTGCGAGATTCACGTGGTCCAGCAACGATGAAGATTAGTATTGGAATCCAGGGGGAGATCCATTGTAAACGAATGCGCTCGACGTCGTTGTTGCTGTTGTGAAAAAAGAACCATTATATTTCTCTGTGGTACAGTAAGACGTGGTAATTAAAACACAGCTGTATTTTTCATTTTGTTCCATTTCCGTACTATTTGTTCGTTGAGTAACTTAATTTTGGTTTATTAATTAATGAAGTTAAGTCTCTTTTGTGACATAAATACAGTTGTAATAAAATTACTTGGAGCAAGTATAATCAATACTTCGGGCTACAATGCGCACCGTTAAACGTAAATTATAATTTCACATAGAAGAAAACAGAAATCAAATTAAGAATCACATTCACTCTGTTGTTTTATCCTCCCACCGCCACCACCACCTTACTTACCAAATAATGTTTTACACACTTTATTTAAATTTGATTGTTGTTCTTGTTAATGTGTCACGGTGAAATATTTTTCAAAGTGCATTACGCTAACGTGCCATGAAATATGTAAATGATTTTGTGCGTGCATGATTTGCGTCGGGACGTGGATTTGATTTGGAACATTGAAAACGATGAGACTATCGACAAATTAAACGCATTTGAATAATTATGTGAACGATCCAGGATCGCACGTGTTATTTGGAAGGCTGTAATCATCAGTAAGTAGGTCAGTGACAATTATGTTTTTCTTATTTCTATTTTGATTATAAAACATGTAATCTATACTGTTCCATGTATTTATTATTGTCGAGTTATTTTGACTGATTATTGTACAAATGTTCAATATTTTATTATGAATTAATTTGTAAAGAAATGTACTGAATTATATGATAGTTGGTTTGAGTTTCCAAGTGTGTGTATATGTTTGGTAGTAACTTGAGTACACGAGGACTAGATGTTGTTTTTGGTCGGACGCGACATAAATCAGAACACTTGGTTAGTTTCTGCCATACATCATTCGGTAGGCGGAGGGAGAGTGTGGGTGATTCGTCCTTTATATGAGTGTGTATGCGAGGGTATATCCTGGAGCTAAGATGCTCTGGAATGTATATCTGAATTAGAATCGAAGCTGGAGCCTTGGAGTGCTCAGTGCAGTTCGCATACGGGACGTAGTACGATAGCGCTTTGTCGTCGCGTCGCGACGATAAATCTGCGTTATTTCGGCGCCCGTCACCTGCGTCCGCGAGCCCTAACGACGAGCTCGTTTCCTTCTACATTTCATTTGTTGTTTCTACCAGTCTATTCCCGCTACGTCCACTATATTCACTAAATTCTACACGTCTGTAATTTGTTCAATATGTACTGGTTATGAAAATCGATGACACGTGTTTACAAAATACTGAAATAAAGAGCAGTTGTTATTGAATAATTAGTATGCATTAGTGAAAATGCGTGCATAAAAAAGAGAGAGACAGGTGCTGTGTAGTGTAGTACATCGTGTTCTGCACACGGGGTCCTAATTAATTTTTTATTTTGCTATATTTACTCTTTGCTAACGCGAGTTCGCGTCCCTGCTATATTCAGTACAGACAATAGGCCCTTAACTAGTCAAGAGTGACACACAATTACTGTGGACAAAACGGCCGACGTCCTGTAATATATGCAGATTCGCACTTTGCTAGAATGTCGTGTCACCAATTGGAAAATTTTTGTTCGTGAAAAAAAAAATTGAAATCGCTCGAAACGCTCTAAATGTAGTAGTCAATTCCGGTTGTGCAAGTAGCGGAAATAAGGTCGCGAGATGAGGTGTGCAGGGTGTCGTCACCAGGTAGTGTCGAACCATACCCATTCCCATACCCATCCAGCCCATGCCGAATCGGATTATGGCATGAAACGCTACGCGCGTAGTTCACAACTCCGGCCGCGCCTGTACCGGATGCCACGTGGAACATTTATATAATCACAGCTTCAACTGTCTCTATTTGCTCTGGTTTTTCATCGTTATATATAAAAGTTATATTTACCCCCCACCACATTTCTGTCACCACGGTCTAAATATCAAATTAACTTATCTCTCCCCAGCGCTATATAAATTACTTCATTTACTTAATAAATCGCAAAATCAAATCCACTTTAAATTCAGACACGTACTAATTACGTGCTAATTATTTGAACATCGTGGCGACAGATTGAAACTTGTATACCTGTGTAGTTTAACTAATGCTTGCTCTATTAATTGCATATTGAAACGTACGTACGTACGTATATATCGGATCCTTTACTATTAATCCTTGTTTTGTATCGAAACTGCTTTCATACATCCATAACAGAAAATAACCTGCAGATTCTACATATGTGAATGTATTAGCGCTGTATTATATGCCACTGTAAGATGATATTCCTGAATGTAGTAAAGATAAACGGGTGCAATAGACACATCAAAGTATCATCAATTACTATCTATTACCAATATCCTTAACAAATGCTTTCCTTCTTGAAGTCTTGGTTCTATGTTATATTCAATAATAAATTTTGTTCTTAATCATGCTGTACAATTATTGATGATTGGAAGAGTTTTATTTTGCGAAAACAAGTATTTCCTTCCTCCTCGTGAATAAACAAAGCGCACAACAAGCTGTACACTTCAGTTTGAAAATCTAAAGAACCAAATTAAAAAAATACGACATCCGTAAGATAAACATAACAGAGAGAACTAAGTAAATGGGCTAACGTTGATCGTTGCAATGAGTAAACAAAAGAAAACATAAAAAAAGAAACAATCAATTGTTCGTAAACAGTCTGTTTTTTTCACCGTCGTCTTGATACAATAAAAATCATCGCAGCAAGCGTCGTTCTATCGAGTGACAAGTGGAAATCTAATCAAATTCGTTGCGTTCCTCTTACACGAGGGTTCCTCTGTGTCTTTTAGTGATGATGGCTAGGCAGGCTGGACAGCTAGTGTGTGCGCGTGTGTGTGTGTGTGTACACATGTGTTCTCTGTCCTACTCACTCTCGCTGCCGTATGTCATTGTGAAGCCCGCAGTAATGGTGCGCGTCCTGCTGAGCTACAGCCTTGTCCACTGTCCACTTTCGTTGCCTTTTATTTCACTTTGTGTAACCATTACGACAGAGGTTTCCAGCGTATTATTTTTCACGAAACGATCTAAACTGAAGGTACATTTTAAAGTAAAAGTCACCATTATCGAGAAATATTTCTCGAGAAATGTGGCGATTTAGAAATTATCCTGCAAAAAGAAAACTATTTACCTTATTATCAATGTTTTAGATTTACTAACATCCTATACAGAAGCTTTAAATTCCAAGAAAATATAGATTAATTAGTTGACAATGCTTGTTACACGTAATTTAGATTTTTTTCTTAATCAAGTAAAGATGGTGGAAGAATTTAAAACATATCTAGAATTTAATTTTAACTTATACACGTACAATAATTGTAGTATACATTGAAAGAGTAAAACGACGACAATGAATGGTTGAAAATGCGTATTGGCTGGAGCAAATATTGCCGTTTTAGTGGTAACTATATTGATGCACTGTACAGTATGATTACATACAGATGTTTCAAATTCTAATTAGAGATTATATTTACAGAGAAAATCAATGCGGCTGCGGAATGTTATGTTCATTCATTGTACAATATAAAAATATGTACATATATCTTCGGATATACGTACAGTGTGTTAGATATGATTATTAGCTGCAATAATATGCATGATTTATTGTAATAAATATTGCGTTTTAGGGAAAATACTGTATTTGAGTAATTAAGTTTGATGCGCGTAGATAGTTATATGAAATGTCTGGTCATATTGTTAGTAACTGCACAACAGCTGCCTTGGACTAAATATTTTATGCTATGTGCGTTTTAGTTTTGTATTAAATGCAGTCAGCAGATAAATCCGTGATGCAGACACAAGAGAATCATCTCTCACTTCTAGCACAGGGAATCGTTCCTCAGACATGCGCTAACTGCTAATTAATGAATACTAATTAAGGATTTTAACGCTAATTTAACACAGAACAAATGTACAGTTAGTTGCCTCACGTGCAATGTAAATTTGTATAACAATTATTTATTGTCATCTGTGATTTAAACCTATATTATATTTGTTTATCGGTCCAGGAGAACTGCAAGTGGTAGAGTCGATAATTGCAACAGTAATCTAATTTCATTTATTTGTATTCATCAGTATGTTTGACTTGTTTTGAAAGTTTATTTTGTATCATGTCTTTGCATAGTGCAGATATAATCATTTTAAACAAACTCAACTTCTACGCATTACAGATTACAAATATATTCAACGAATTGTTAGTGTACTATTTTAGGAATTGTTTTTTGAAATGCAACTGTAAGAAGATGACACTTGTAGAAATGCACCTGTATTTGATATTGTTGTAAAGAAATTAATGATGAAATTACACGTGACTTGTTTTGTTTACGGGCTCAATCAAGTTAAAAGCGGAATTAGTTTTAGTGAACAATGAATTTGAGTGATAATATCGGACTTCAATAGTAGTTTCAGTTTTAATAGGATTACGGCTTTTATTAACTATAATCCTTTGCATTAGAGCGCGGAACTTGGTATCGTTTCTGGGATGCAACACACGCGATATTGCACACATTCATATTTAATTCGCGTTTTCATTCCGATATACGCATACACATATTTACTATATAAAACTTTTAATTGCCGTATAATGGTGAAATGCTATTAATTATTATGGTTGTACGCTTCGTAACAACAATTTAATTAAAAGTTAAACAAATAACAACAACTCAGATTACAAAGCGCATAATATGACAATGCATCATTGCTTGAATTTTATATACATGTTCCGTAATCTAAAATTTTTTTGTCAAAGGTTTCCAAGTTGTCTGTTGTGATACTGTACATAGGAAGTAAATATTATTTTATCTTAATATGTAATATTCCATAGTAAATTAGATATGTATAAATACTGTTCATTATATTTGATAGCTCAGTGCTTCTGGTTGAAAGATTGTCAAACAAGGTTTGAAACACAGAGAGAGAGAGAGAGGGATGATTTTAATCATGCGTAGTACACTATTTAACATCATATCCCGCTCATTAGTTCTGAAATTTCGTGTATCACATGTGAATGTTCGTCAAGGCTCCCTTCTGGTGTAACTGTTGTAACGTGTAGTACGCGTGGATGGAGGCAAAAGGTCCGTTCACACACACACACACAGAGATGCGCGGGCGCACTGGCGGTATTTATTGATGCTCATTAGGGGTCGGCTGGTGTGTATGAACGTGTGGGTTCCTTTAGTTTGACGATCAACCCATTGCACGTACCGCGGTTGTGAAACCCCATGCTACTTGTATGACCAGTCTTGTGGAACAGCCAACGGTTTACAACGTGCAACATCGTTTAAATGATGATCAAAGTAATAACTGTATATGCTACTACTACATGTGATCATGGATTATCAACCGATTCAGCACACAGTTTCGTTGCCTTTCCTGTCATCTAGGTCATTGCATTATTTTTGTATTCAGTCTCCGTTTGGTGTGCCTGTGTTTATCATTTTACAATATACTGAAATGAAATTAATCTTCATATACCAAGGTAATATTTATAACATAATCCTTCACTTGCAGTATTTATTATGTGCGGCTGAATATTTTTCCGTAAGAGTAAAGCAACGTTAGTTGTGTGTGTGTGTGTGTGTGTGTGTAGTTTCATTTTGAAGCTTAGTTAGAAAAGTTAATATTTATCACAAAGTTTCTCATTGTTCCACAGACTTCCCTTATGAACGCGTGTCTATGCCTTGGTTGTTTCAGTTACCAGAGCCTCCCTGGGGAATCGTAACAAACAGACTTTTATCTGTCTTTGCGTTTTACTAAATTGGTTCACGCTTCTCGAGAATTATTATCAACAATTTAGTCTTCCGCAAAGCTGCGTCTCGTTCTCTGACACTTGCTGGATAGTTTCCTCCGCCGAACTAAAAGTTTTATGTCAACTGGAATAGTCGCACTTAAACTTGCCAACCACAAAACACAAAAATTCCCTATGTATTAGCCCCCGTAAAAGGAATTAGCTCTCGCGTGATTCTTTCAAATTATGTAAGCATGTTTATTTATTTTTTCCTGCAGCATAGGGTCTAATGTAATCTGAATTGCTTCTCTCTGTGTGTGTTTGGATAAACTGGTTAGTAATTGAATTGCATTAATATAACTGTAATTACGGTAGTATTTTATTACAGTTACACGTAGATGTTTTTCTTCAGAGGTATTCAAGGTACACTAGTGCAATAATTGTTCTTGTTAACAATTAATCAATGTAGGTATCACATAAATAGAGAGATAGATACTTGAAAGATTTTTTCAATAAATATAATAAAAAAATATAACAGTAATCAACAGTTTCGTCCCGTGGAAAAGAGATGCCTTTGTTTAAAGTTCCCTTGAAAAAAGGATTTGCAAATTAAAATGAAATTAATTTCAAGAAATTGAATCTTGGCCTAGGGGGTTGAATCTTTACATAGAGGCTAAATCGGGCATGTTTTTTCCAAGTCTGCAAGAATACAGTCAAAATTGAGCTAGCTGAAACCATTGACGAGATACAGCTATTTTTCACTTATAAATTTCCAATATTTCAACATTCGTAACTAGGATCATCAAAGTAATACAAAATTCTAAATCTACGCTTGAAAAATCTCCCGGAGCCACAATTTCAACCCATAAAAAGTAGGTAATCAATGCTTTTATATAGTGCGCCTCCGTTACTGGACTGTGCAACAGTCTACAGTGTGTAGAAGTTAATGTATCCACTGTTAGCGACGGTTATAAGAAAACTTTTCTAGCTGAAACTAGCTTCACTAGCACTTTAGATATTCAGTGACGTCGTCATCCAGCAGCTAAGAGGACACTTTAAAAATGGATATAAAAAAATGTAGAATCGGGTGTTTCCGTACTTGACACGTATGCATCGATCGGCCGGGTCACTGAACAATGTGTTTGGTTGCTTAGTATTCACGGAATGTAGCCGGAGCGAAATGAACAAGTAATAAGCGATTTTGAAGTCATCGCATTATATGGCGTCAAACAGACAGACGCTTGTTGTAGTGTTGTGCGCGTCCATACGAGAAATACAACGTCCGCATTAAGCACCGCGTTATTCATTATCACACTGTATTAATTCAGTTTGTTCTGAATACAAACGTGGCTCTTTATTGAATTTTCTTCCATGCAACACTTCGTTACATTTTCTGCTAACTTCATTTGAATATTAACTTGTTTCGTTTGGTTTTGTCAAGTGTTTTCCTATTATGGATGTTTTGTTGTATGTGTGTTTATTTTTGATATATACATAATACAAGTTACATTCATTTGCCCGATTTATTCTCACACACACACACATAGACATACTGACATGTATGAACTAAAATTTAATAAATATACTTTTCTGCTAGATAACTAATCATAATCTGTATCAATTTTCTGTACATTTCTAGACGAATATATAGTTCGTTGCTACTCAGCACTGGGTTTTCTATTTACTTTTTCTTTATTAAATTGAAACAACAAGTACGGAAATAACATCGTAAAATTGTTGAACGGCATAATACCGAAGTGCTTTGCTACAAAATCGCATCTGCACGGTGGTGGCCTAGTATATAAAGCATCGCTTTAAAGGGGGCATATAATTTCCAGTTATAATCTGTTGCAATATGGAAGAGTGTAGTGAGCGGGTACGTCGTTCGGTTGGACGGACGAGCGGGCGCTCAACCAAAAGCTCTGATGCCACTTGATGTATCGAATACCCGCGTAAAGTGATTGTCCAACAATAATAATCCATTGTCAGGCACTAAACGTTAAGCCGTGTGACCGGCAGATTGTGAATATAATCTCGTCGGATTCTTCCAATGAAATTAATTTAATACCTTCAATACAGCAATAACACGCTTACAATATGTTTCACGTATACTCATGCATGTAATTGATCGTGGATAT
>JAGJTL010000104.1:7417558-7439852 GCA_022063505.1 Calosoma granatense | reverse complement strand
GTGGTGGATGAGTGGATCTTACTTACGCACTCGAAACAGACCAACGTAGACAGATGACAAAGGGCGCACTTTACATAAAGAAAAATCAATATGGACGCGCGGAAGCCTATAAAAATGTGATTGAGTTTTCGTCTCTGAGCACAAGCACTGATTTATCCTGTCTCCCTGTCATGAAAGGGTCCTCTTTTTAAAGACGTTCACGTGATTTTCCGGATGAGAGATACTCAAAGGACACTTCTGGTTTTCTTCTTTTTCGGGTTAGAAATTCTCCTCCCAGATGACCGGAAAAATCAAGTAACTTTCACGTAATGAACGTAAATAGAAGTGAATCTTTACGATTAGCTGCTAAATGACGATGTTTGTCCTCGTCTAATGACTTGGTCCGATTTATTCTTGTGATGTATTGCCATTTCTCAATGGATGAGATACATAAATTTAAGTTTGCAATATGTTATAAGCATAAATCATGGTTTGCGTGTCGAGATATCCGAATGTACATACATATAGACATATACGTATATGAGAGTGGAATTATGCGCATGTCAGCTTATCAGCAAAAAGGAAGATTAGGGTGTCGGTATCTGTTGGGATTTGGCACGTGTACATTGCAGTTGTATACAGATTTAAAATCGAAATAAAATTCGCATAGAATGTTTATGTCCTACTTTCTGAACTCAGCCAGGGCAGGTCTCAATTTCTTCCCCTTGTATTTACTTTTCCTGAATTAGAAATCGACACACTGTGATAAAATTTCTTACAGTTCAATTTCTGAAAAGCGACGGTTAGTTTACGGCGTTATATAATTATTTACGCAGGAATTAGGATAATCGCTTTTACGCGTTTCGGAGAAATGAAAATATACATATCTAATTTATATAAAACGAATCATTTACGATTATTAAGATTATTTTCAAATTTTTAATAACGGATCATTGTAAGGGTAACTGCGCGTATATTTCTGTTCATATATAGAACAGGATTCTGTACTGGAGTTTTTAGGAAATCTGATGTGTTCGGACTGGTTGAATGTAATACATATGCGTAATATGTACAATGATGCAGTAGATAATTATTAATTGACAGTTCATCGACACTGACAGACATGTGTATGTGTGCGTGCATGCGGACCTGTTTAATTCGCTGTCACACGCACAACATTCCACATTTAATTACTAGCACGTTAGCCACGTAAATAATTTCTCTACATAGCGCAGTATATGCTAACCAGTTTGTCGTCAACTCCGGAGTCTGTAATAATTTGTTAATTGCAAAATCAGTGTGGCGTCTCATAACTCGATTTGCTACGCGGGGTTTACTTACTTCCCGCTGATGCCCGGCTGACTCTCATTCGCCCGTCTACTAGCCCTACTTGTGCCGCCCCTGGCCCACCAAGAGTCTTCGTAATAATCAGATTCATATCAGGGTGGCCCTTGCCATTTATTTATAATTACCGCTCCCAGCGTCTTTAAAATTTTTACTCCAACAACATGCATCCTCCAGTTATAACAGACCCCTTGAACTGTAATCCATCCACCCTACTCTACGCAGCAAAACATTCCAAACGTTCCATATACTCATATTTCACTCATTGAACACAAAGTTTCCTGGCTTTAAAGTTACGAATTTTCACAAATGTTTTTATCGGAATTGTATCCGGTTAATATGAACATATTTTCAAATGTCATACTTAAAACAAAGAATGAAAAAGACATTCGGAAATAATTCACTAATTCTGTACTTAAGTTGTCACAATGAGAAATGTATTTATTCAGTGTAAAATGTTCTGTGATTATACACACTTAAAATTATAAAACTAACGTCGGATTATTTTACGGTTATATGCATTTCCTATTTTTTTTTTGCAGTGCAAATTTTAATTTAGATTATTTCTCATTACAGGTCGCCGTGGTTTGGCGTGGCGGTCTCATCCCCTGTACCCGAGGTAAGAACATTTAAATTTTGTTTCATCTCTGTGCGCCGCAGCTCGCGTTGATACATTAGCGTACAGTCCTCGGCGAAAGGGTGAACTGGAATGAAATTATTATTTGCCAGTGTTTTCGTGGAAATAACGTGGGTGTGAGGCGAGTGTACACTCGGCACGTGATTATAACTCTAATGTTCGCAAAACAGCGCGCCCGCCTTCGTACTCGCGTTTTCTAACCGCGATACATAACTTCATATCATGTGCTAGTATTCCTAGAAACACACGGTTAAGAACGTTCGTTGCCATTAATTAGAACTGAAACATTTGTTGTGTTTATATGGAATCATTATTTATACAAGGCAGGGAGCTAGAGGAGGCAGAGTGTTTCATATAATGTTGGAACAACTAATTTTAATCCATACCTGCGAGAAATGAATTAAAAATGAAATAGCAAACAAGTAAAGTTTAAAAACCATATCAAAACTCATCAAGGGAAGAAATAAAATCATGAGAACTGGTTGACATCTGAAGTGGGCACGGATATACAAAAAGCAACCTTAATCCAATTACAACTTGTTTTCAGAGACTTCAATCTTACTTAAAGTTTAATAAAATTGGAAAGAATATTTGCAATGTAATTACGAAGTAATATCTCGAGTCTTCTGTGTTCTAAAATTACCGCTCTCAAGCTTCTCGTACCTGCCTATAACCAAAGTATCTCTACTTCTTCATCTTATTCTCATGTACCAACGTAACGCTAACGGTAACGGTAACGTAATATCTAGGTAAAAAAGTTCAAATGACCTTTAAAATGTTTATAGAGAATGGTACTATAGTAAGTATGTATGTATTTGTATATACGTACGTATGTACAATAGTAAAACATCATTCCATTCAAATATTATCTTTTCATCAAATGTGTGCAATTGAAATTAAATGTTTCATTTGTACTAATTTCTATATGAATTGATTTTAATTATGATAATTACATATTTGTTAACAATGTTCACTAAAGCTTCGGGCTCTACACGAACATATGTTAAATTGTATACAATTTTACAGTATTTGTAGTTTATACATTCATTTACTATACAACTCCGATGTCATTGTTTTCTGTAAGTATTATTTTTCCATATGCATGTACATATTTCATTTTTATACCAGCTTCTTCATATTATGAACATTTTCGTATAATATTTTGTTGAAATATCCCGCAGTATAAATTATAATAAATGAAATACATAGAAATAAATGACTAAATGCATAAATATTGATATCTCTACACTTATCTCTGTACATATATACATAAAAATATAATTTTAATGTTGACATTCTGTCTAATAGATATGCATAGACATTAACAACTGAGCATAAACCGAACGAACACCATAAACTTGTGAAAACGAATGCGTTGTTGTTATGTGGCGAAGCATTACTGATAGATAATACAGTAGAGCATATTGTAATAAAATCTAGATAGGTCACCACCACCAGTCACCCGACTGACAGTGTGTGTGTACGTGAATATCTTGTCGGTTGATCAGTGCTGAACAACACCACCAGCAATGACAATGTGAACTGCACTGGTTACATAAGACGACGGTACGTAATTAAAACATTAAACGACAATGTAAGCAACTCGTTAATCTCCCGTAAACCGCCCCGTAGTCAGTGGAGTAATTTTACTTTTGGGTACTGGGTTTTAACTACGTACCTAAGCCGGAGGGTCACGATGCCGCATGACATCACGCGAACATTCCTCGCGGACGGCAAAGATTTCGGTCGCTTGACGTATAATGCTGTTTCATTGGTCCCTCTGGATTAGTGGCGTTCAAAGGCGTCGACTTTACCCACCCTAAAGCGAATGAAATTTCCATTTAAATTCTACTCGGATATTTCAGATTAATTCGTTAGAAAATCTAGATTTTTTGCCAGACATTTAAATATGTCATATTATTAAAATCCCGTGCACTGAAAAACACCAACATTTATGTTGTATGTTTACAGTAACATTTCGCAAATAAAGGGGAAATTTTGTTATGATTTCATATTGGAATATATGTATGATGTTGTATGTTAGTAGTTATGAATTAATGGTTTCTACCGTTACGAGGTGTTTGTTACAGGATATACTGCAGGTAGATTGTAATAATGCCAGTTAGATAATCATACAGATGCCGAGTTAATGATTAGCTCACTTGGCCGAAATGTTGTAGCCGGACGAGTTCATTATTGCATGCCAACTAATCCCTCTTTACATTCAAACACCTCTGCATGCTTCGCTACGAAGTAACAAACCTAATTCGTACTCGTTGAATGTGTGCTCGTGTGTGCGAACTTTGTTCATTTTCCCAAGTTTTACTTGTTCACGGATTATTCAACATATTGAGCTAGTGGATTATAAGTTTTAGCTCATTTTTCAGGTGTTATTTTATAATTAAATGACAGATTAGTAAAATGATTTCACTCGTAATACATACGTAGAACTAAACTATAAATTATAATTACATATATGTATTTATAACGAATAAAGATTACTTACAGGAAAGGATACATGTGCATGTATGCTTGTATTTGACAGTAAGAAACGTAAGAATACGTACAGATAATCAGAGTGAGTCCGGGTGTAGTTATAATATCGCATTGCACGTGATACAAGGCCCCATATGGCCATGCGGAAACCTTTAGGTATCTCCCGGAGCCCGGAACTTGAACAGCGCGGTTCATTAGCCAGTTTTAGATCTCCCTTTTGTGCTTGGCTCATTATTGTGTATGGCTTCAGTATTTCTCCCAAGATAATAAATATATCCTTAGAGAGAGGGAACAACCGCTATACATACACTCCCGCCTCCCCCCTCATTCAACCAGGAACCCCCCATCTTCCTATTACCTATATCAATCCGTGCACAGCACAAGTATTTTCAATTTCATAATTTCAATCTGTAACAGACTCATATCTGTATTATACACGTTACAATTTAAGATGAAATATTGTTATTGTATTTATAATGTGTAATGTAATAATAATAAATATAATTTACAATTATATCTATATAATTACTAACAATATTCCAACCTGCGTGATTCTCATTGGATTTAGTAGATATTATTCTAGAGTGTTAATTAGTAAGTAGTTTGTTATGCATTGATAAGGGGATTTAATATTAGTGGTTAATTAAAAACTTTATATATTTCTTATGCTTGGAATATGAAGCTCACTTGAATTAAAATGTTGTACTAAATATATGTACTTTAGAATTCCGTTGTATTCCATATCACCGGTTTGAAATGAACGTACGAGCTAAGAAATCAGAAACATTTCTAGTTTTCTTTTCCGTTGATATGACTTTGCTTGATCGATGTGGAAACGATGGCATCCGCGAGCTTAACAATTCATCAGGGACTAACAGAGATGAAACAATGTGAATTTAGGATTACTGTGCCTCGCTTCCGATATTGCTTGATTACTTCTTCTTTTTACGATCGTGTTTGTCAACTCATTTGCCTAACATACAGCACAGTACTACTGGCTTATATGTCGCCACATGCTCTCTTATTCTGATTTCTACTATTACCAAATGGTTATCTCTCTTCTTCTCGTTCCATGCCGGTTCCCTTGGCGTACGCGTTCCGGTACATGTTCAATTTTCGTGTAATTTCCCTACAGGACTGACGACTTGTCAATGCATATCCAAACAAAACATTGCCTAATGTAATTTAGCTTCTGGAAAATCGCTAGATGCTCAGTGTAAACCTGATTATTTCTCAACATTGACAGTTGTGATATCATTTGAAAAGTTTTATTAGTTCTTCGAATAAAGCTAGTGATGTGTCAGTTTGTAGAAACCAGTAGTGATTCTTTGATATCTTTACTGAAACCTTGCATTGTACGCATGATATCATGTTAAACTGCTTACATATAAGAGTATGTGCTTTGAATGAGAATTCATTGCTTGCTGCAATGCACCACTTGCGCTAGTAGCACTGCAGCGTCCTGCATGCTGTGAGCGACAGTAAAACGTACTCTTTGAGTGACCATTATATTGTGAAGTAAACTAGTACTACTTAGATATTGGTGATCTACCGAATATGTACACTAGAAAAGCAAGATTCATTATTGAAAATTGTTCCGTGCATGATGTACTTGCAAATGTTGTTGATAATAGAAAAAGGAGGACTGATCTAAGTATAGAATGGACGCACTGGTATGCTAGTGTGGAGAGAATACTCATTGTGCATGCCAAAGTTCTCCAAACTTCGCTTTGTAAAGCGCAACACATCACGACTCCAGCACACATACCAAACAGCTGAACGAATGAATATCTTTTGCTATAGCATACCGAAAAAAATAAGACAAAATAAAGAATTTCTATGACCAGTGAAATTCGTTACTAAAGCTGAAGGGAAACGTTCTAAAAATGTGCTCATTAAATATGAACTATTTCAAAGTGGAAACTACAACACTTCAAAAATTAAAAACAAACAACAACAACCATGGTCTTTCTTCGGTGATCTAATTAATTTTGAAAGAGATCTAGTCGCTTCGTTAACGTGGAAATATGGTTTTCTACTAACTAAAGAATGTTACATGATATTAATTTG
Organism: Calosoma granatense; assembly: GCA_022063505.1. NCBI lineage: Eukaryota > Metazoa > Arthropoda > Insecta > Coleoptera > Carabidae > Calosoma > Calosoma granatense. Next base: position 7,433,326 of record JAGJTL010000104.1, on the reverse strand, counting down.
TATAAAATGTTCACAGTACACGGGCAGTTCTCAAGCTCTAACACGATAAGAATGTTAATTTTAAATATATTAAAAATATGATGGTAGTTTTCTTTTTATTGTGCAGAATGTAAAGTTCCGCATGTAAGTGCATGTGTGTATGTATTGTTAGTAAGCAAGTCGTGAACACATTAAAGGCTAGCAACCAAGTGTCTCCGTTAATTTAATCCGTTCAATATCTTCTTACCTTGGTGTTTTATTTTTTGCATAAAATTATTTACGCGTGCATTCCATGTCTTAAATATTTAATAAAGCATGCTTGTACATAACATTGTAATATTCACTTCGTACATTGTCAAATAAAACTAGTAACAAATAAATAAGTGCAATTAATTTTTCATGCATTAAACTAAAAGTGATATAATATTTAGTTGTGATAATTGTTCAGTGTATGTTTGCATTTGTGATGTGTTATATTGGTGTCAGTCGGTCAAGCAACCAGCTTGACACGAGTGTAATGTGGTGATCTACCAATATGTAAACACTGACTAGAGCTTAAAGCGATGCTTACCTGGTGATACCGCTGTGTGCAGTTGGTTGTATATGTGTGTCTGTTGGCTATCTTCACACTCACGTCACGTCGCCGTGACTGTGCATCCGGGAGAGCGTTCTGTGCGTCCGGTACGACGCCCGGAGCCTGACTGATCTGGATTCATTCCAGCGTCGACTTCCTCGAGAGAGTACGTGCGTCTATTACCCCCTCTCCCGCGGTATATTGTGGCACTATACGCGACCAATGGTGACGATTCTCAGGTGCGCTGGCGCCTCGCACCTTTATGTCCAACCGGTCGTCCCTCTCTGTCGCACCACCTCAAACAAACATACGAAACCACAATGTACAACGCACGCTTACCATAGTCCAGAGGTATCTGTACAACGTCCTGTAGATACTGATCGATTCTCAACCAGATGTACATAAACGTTACTACTATATATTTCCAACAACACTCACTTTTATTTTACTACTGAAGATTTGACATTTGTAAAAAAATCTCTCTCATATTACTGTTAGATAAGGAGCATGTAATAACGAGAGAGTTAGTAGTAAGAAATATTCGTACAGGAGTCTGCTCTTGTTGTTGTTGTTGGATACATTGAACAATGTAGATGATTTGCTTGAAGATCTGTACAAGTTTGTTGTGTGTGGTCGTCAGTGCAATGATAAATGATATCTGTCCGAAGCACTCCATCTGGGGTCGGAGATTTGTGTAAAGCGATATTCCCTAACGCTGATCCTACGGCTAATGAGTGGACCGCCCGCGGCTAACGCTCAGGTCACAGGTACGCTTCTCTAATGGGCTCCCGCTAATCTAAATGTACTGGGCGTCGTGCATACAATTCCATACGTACCTACTGTGTTACACATTTAGGACTATACTACACTACACACGCCATTCCTATACACACCACTGCTATCATCATGGACAGTCGGACGTGTGTACAAGATTTATTTGCACAGCAGTCGTCCTAACTGACGAAATAATTTCAATTTCAACAGTCAGCAACCTTACTTGAATAATAAGAGATTCCTAAATCTAAATCTGTTGTTGGTTTGCATTAGTTTACAAAACCATTCTATCAGACATGAAAGTATCAAATTTACTTTATGTTTAATGTGTATGTTTAGTTTCAACAGCGACACTAAACTCGTGAATGTATCTTATGTTTCCATATATATACGTGTATATATAACCCACATTTATACCGTCTACCCTACCAACTAAATGGAATAGCTGACTCTGAATCTATTTCGTATATCAATTTAATGTAAATTCCCATACAAAACCTCGGCTTAACTAAGTATAGTTTGCTGCGCGGCATGTTAATTACAAGCTATGCATAGACGTGTACGTACACCTTCGTACCGACTGTCCCAGGTTCAGAACAGAACGAACTTCTTGCCACAGTAAATGTTTGAATACGTGTGTTACACGAATACAGGTGTGTATGACACTTTGACTAGTGTCGTTGTATTCAAACACGTGCATTTAAATACGATCATCCGTGTCAAACACAGAGGAGACCGTTACAAATTAATAACTAACGCGCACTGCCGATACGAGAATGGACTCTGTTTGAAGAGCCTGAACTCCAAGGCTCTGTGTCGTCCGCAAAACCGGGTGACCTAGTAAAACAACTTCCTCTAAACTGATATAGAGATCAATGTATTTGCAACTACAGCAAGACATATTATGTAAATTTCAGTTATTATTAATTATCAGGATGTAGCAAAAACATATCTACTTATTTTGTAATATCTTTTTATGTGATTAGCATTAATAAATGGCATTAAGTGAAGACTGAGCTAGTGTTGGACGATGTGTATTCCGTATCACCATCTGGAACAAGTAGTATCTGTCGTTGCTGCAATTGCATCAGTCGACTGGCGTTTATTTTAAAAAAGCGCATCACGGGTGCTCTGAATGGCTTGAATCGTAATTGTTTTGCGCACTGGCTGAGTTCACGTACTACAAATAATGATACAAAAATCGACGCGAAACGACTCCGACGCCGATGAACCGGATGCAGTTGAATTAGGTTGCAGATTGCCAGGATAAGGAAGCCACTTTCGGTTACGATTGTCACTATGAGTATGCTTCAGTCTAGTCGCCGTTAGATATGATACGTATGAAATTGAGAATTTTGCACGTGTTTGCCGAACTGAAATTCTACAAATTGCTACGTCTTTACCTGCACTGAAAAGCAGATTTCTGTTTGCGTATTAATCTGAGTTGATATTACAAAGTAAGGATGACGGTGAAATTAGTTTGAATTTGCGTTCTGCTTTTTCAAACGTTTGTGTAATTGATTTCAACTAAGATTTCGAATTATTTATTAAATTTATCGTTATATTCTAAATCATGTTAGTGTTAGAAGATGGAATAAAATTAACTTTGCTTGACGGATATTAAAATACTGAACATTCATTGGTGCTAGAGGAAATCTCAAAGCTTGTTGACAGGACAAAGAGGTATCATACAATATGGATTGTATGAATATGTAAACTTGCATTGTGTACATGTATGTATGTTTGTGTGAAGATTATGCAGATATGTGTTAGCAGGACTAGACTTGACTAGAGGATAGTATGTATAGTAGTAGTAAAACAGCAGTGACGTCACGTGTTGCGATCGGGTTTTTCAAGGTAGATCGCGCGCGCCGAGTCCTGGTTCGTTACCTGTGAGTTAATTAGCTACAGCTTACGTTGCCCGGCGGCGACCATAGCGTCTCAGCGTCGGCTATGGGCTTGCTGGCGTCGCAAGGCAGTTCGATCTTTGCGAAACTAAATTAATCCGTTCGCGGAAGGTGATGAAGCCAAGACTTTCGTAGTAGGTCTCTCTCCGCTTTACTCTCTGTTCTGCTTTGCTGCTCCTCACTAAGAACATCTCTCTGTCGGTTTTCTTTTTGTCAGAAACGAAATTATGCCATAACGCTAGAAAGGTTTCCCATAAGATATAGATACGAGTGTGTGTGTGTATTTATTTCACAGGTAAAATATTCAACATAATGATAATCTCTTTATCATTTCATTCTAATAGCAGAAATTCGAAAATTTCAACAGTAAATTAAATTTATAAAAATAATAAATGTAACTAAAAAGCTCTTTGATTAATTATTAAATCTTTTGCTTTATTCAGAGTAGCTGATTATGAATGATTTATAAATAATGTAAACTGTATTGAGTTATTAGATAACATGTGAATTAACGCACGAATCTGTCTATTTTATTACAGCTGATAGAAAATCTCGTGTAGAGGCGTAGACAAGAGCCAGTCAGGCGGATACCTTCTATTAGAGAAGGTGTCTGATAGTTCGCCCTCGGCCGCAGTAACTTTTCCTCGATAGCTTTCCTTATACGGGGGTGAAATTAAGTAGCAATTTTTCTTAACGTTTTCGTTATTGCATTTCATGGTCCATAAATCTGTTGAAGAGACATGTGTTAAAAGCGACCTGCATTCTTTACTACAATATCAACTCTGCCTTACACAATTGTTATAGAATGATGATGACGGCGATATGGTACACGGATATTAATAAATGTATCTCTCTCTGTATAGTATATTTATTTAATTGAACATTACCAGCAACATGTCCCGATTTCCTTTTCATCTGTTGATGTTGGTAGTGTTGTTTTATATACTAGTTAAAAGTAATATTGAATGTATTTATAGTTTATACAGAGTTTAAGGGCTACTAACAAGGTGCAGAGAAAATTGATTTTTCTTACAACGTCGCATAGCAATTTATACGTTACGTAACTGAATGCTTCGCCCTTCTCTAATGAACTACCCTATTTCCCCTCAATCACGCTGCCGACCCGACGTACATGATGGATTTCAGAGTTTACATTTACATATCGCTCATTACTTCCGTTCATTTCTCTACTCGCACCCCTCTTCCTCCACCACTGACCATTCCGTACATAACTATCCCCACGCCTAGCTCAAATACTATAAAAACAGTACACAACAAATACACAACCGTCATGCAGACGTGCATACATTTATAATAAAAGTTGGTGTGAATATATTTTCACTGCACATAGTGATGATGTCATTACCTGCGTGGGAACATTATGTTATTTGCTATAAGCTAAATCATTGAATGTAGTGAGAATGTCACGAATGTCTGTCAGTGAAACACATGCACATGTTTGTGTATTGAGAATCCATTTATAGGAATGTGTCCGTGATCACCAAGCCGCATTATTCTATGGAATCGTTTGTTGCGGCCAAGCACTCACAATGTAATCTGCAGCTCATTGTGTAGTTCCATGCGGTCCACTGTTCTCTCCTCGTCGACACCATCCTCATGTCGCAGCCACTCCTACCTGATAACGAAACGTTGCCAACCGATAAAACCGAATGTGTCACAGGAGCAGTCTGTTCTGTTTTGATTCACATACACCAACACGTTCTGTGTCTGTTTGTCTCTCCTGTATCACACAGTCATTCGCTCACATTTCTGACATAAGCAGAGATAAATGAATTTCTGTGAGATTCGTTATCATAAATCTTGCATTAGAAAATTCTAAACAGCAGAATATATACTGTAACGAAATATCGTACAGGGTAACATTACTATATTGCTTATGTAATAAGTCGGTTGCATGTTGGCCGATGTGTGGTTGCGCGGCTTCGTCGCGGCCACTATAGGAAGGTGTTTGCGGTTGGCCCCTGGTGCGCAACTTCCCCATGAATCACGGCACCGCTGACAGGAGCCGGCGGCGTGACGCTAGGAACAGCTCACCGCAAAACGCTGGAGATGATGTGCTATACCCAACGCCCCCCAGCATGGATACTCAGTTTATGACACACTAATCACGGCAAATAATTGTACTTGCATGTAATGTATACATCCCGACAAACATATTATTCCAAATGATATAATGATTATTGATATTTTGACACAATACACAAGTGTTACTATATTAGAACGTAATCCCTTATATATGTAATAAAACTTTAGAAGATACCGGATATCCGGTGATGCTATGTCTATTCGGATATCCGTGAACCACGACGACGGTTATTCAGTGGTGCGTGAGTGTGTGATGTGTCCCGGTGAAATGTGTCAGCTACTGGCAGTGAACAGGATATAAATATACACCGACAAATTTGGCAGTTCATCTATGAAATCACATCAGACGATTACGGAAAGCACAAAGGCGATTGGAGGTGGAGGAGACGGATGGGCACATGTGTGCGCCTCTGTGATCTGTGAGCCGTGATCATAGCCGTAGGACAAGGGAGCGGTGGGCACATTCAACCTTTCTATCTGTGTGACATTGCTGCTGTACCACAGGAAAGGGTTGTGCCAGTTCAGTGCTCCCAGTACACACGCCGTTCAACTGAAAAATTGTTAGCCAAAGAAAATTTAACTCTCCACTCTACTAGCTAGGCGCATGGATATATTCATGCATGTGGATAGTAACAGATTTAATTATATTACGCGCTGGAAATGAATAAAAAATCATTATTATTAACATACATGCCCTGCCGTACCTACGACATGGTACACCGAAAATTTAATAAGGATTATATTACTACCCAAAAATATTTTGTACATATGTTTTGTACAGAATTTAATTATATTACATACATGGTAGTACGTTAGTACTTCGTTAAGAGAAACGTTTAATATTTGTATGAAAAAAGATTAGTAGCTTGTGTAAGTCCTCCTGCGTTGTAGATTAACACGGTGAGATTATGATCCTATTAATATAATTCCTCAATATAATTAAAATGTAAACTATCTTCTTCTTCACTGCAAAATGTTCGTAGTTAAATATTTTATACTTAATTACGTATAATACCCAGGTATCCGTGTGTATCTATGCCCTCTGGACATATATATCCAGTTATATACGTATCTACCATATTGTGAATTGACGACATTCGAAATATCGACTTCACATTTCACACACTTGTCTCTGGAACTGAGATCTGAAAATGTATTCGACAGGCCGTAAATCCAGACACTGTCTCAATCTATATTCTGCCACGAGTGTTATTATTGTGTATGAATTTCTGACATATTTCAGAGTCAACACTATATTACCTATGACTTGTGTAACTTTTGTCACATTGACATTAACTATTTATATATTATGTAGGTATAATCGTGTGATCTGGGACTGGAATGAAATGTACATTATGTAATCGCACACCAATGACAAATTACAATAATATAGGTAGATAACACGGGGAGGGGAGTGGTGAACGAAGGCACACACTCAATGTAGAATTTTATTTAGAACTCGTTGCGGATGAGTGACAGTGAACGTAATTATGGTCGCAATACGACAAGGGATATTGCTTGTGCAGCGTTCTCATATTGCTACTGCTCGCATTCTAAAAAAACATATTATAGGCTGACTGGTGGATGTAGTTGTCCGTGGGGAGTTATTTCAGAGTACAACTCATTATATTCCGTGAGGGATGTGAGTGATTCTTATCTGTGAAAGACGCACATATATGCTACATTACTTGTCCCATTATTCTATCTATCTAACTTGCTCTCCTTATCGCGAATAGGTTTTTCCCTGAAGATTTACCGAACACGCACGACGAGACGAGGAAATTGATAACTTTTTTATACATATATATTTAAATCTTTTCACCAAAGGAAGATCTTAACAAATATTTTTCATTTTCTTCAGTATGTACTTGGTACATTTTTAATTTAGGTTTTCTGCTTGCACGGACTGTTAGTTTGTACTGAAAGGGTTATGCAGCAAGAACTTGTTGTCAGCGATGGAATAAAGAGCAACTAGTGGATGCTTCACGTGACAGTTGGCGTTACAAACACTGCAATGTTTTGCTACGGATGGGCGTTATATTGCGTTCTAATTGAACTTCAGCGGGGTCCTTCATAAGCGAAGTGGGTTTTGCAATAAACGTACGCGGACATTGCTCGTTTCAGAGACTACCGTTCGCGTTCAGATGCGTTTCAATCGCTATTAACTGTTTCGATTATGTCTGCTTGTCTGATCATCGAGTGGCGCTGTTCCATGGACCGACGAGCACCGGAAGTGACGTATTCGACTTCCATGTGTCTGCGTTTGTGCATTCAGGTATGCCATTACGTGGGCAAGTCCCATCAATCATCTTGTATATAACTATTATACCAATTCTTAAATAGCATAATAAACAAGCAGTTTGCTAGAGTTGCCTTTATAATTTTGGGCATTCAGTTCTCAATGTTAATTGCAATCTGCAATTTTTTTTCTTAAATGCTATATAACAACACTTTAGAGTTTATATCGATTTTCTTTTGGTAACTCGTGTACTGGGGATTTCGCTTCGTGACAAGTTTTTATTTCTTGATTTGTATTTTACGAACAGTGAACAAGATTTCGGATTAGGATGTACGGAAAATGCAGAGTGCCGAGCAGATAGTAGGCAATTTCCATTCGGATGGAGTTGGTACTTAAAAAGTGTAAATAATAATTGACGATGTTATTGTTTCGGGACTGCGACTGTTTACCGTCGTAATCTTGACGGTGGAATATTTCTATTTTCGCTGATATTTTCTTGAACAGATGGCTCGTCCTCTCTCACTGCTGACGGTGGTACACAATGAGCATCATGTAGCTAGCGCTCTCTGCACTAATTTTACGTTGCCCGTCCGTTGGCTGCTATTGTTCTCATTTTTCTCCAAATTCCTATTCTTTTTCTGATAACATATTTATAATATCTCGAATGTATACTGTTGCATCGTTTTGTCCGTGTTAGTTTTTAGTGTATTATTCCATTTTCAGCGGGTGCGAGTTTTTATTCAAATTTTACAAAATTGCAGTAAAATTGCCAGCCTGGATGTAGACGTCAGTCGCAAACTTCTTGTCACGGTTGCCGGAGAGGAACTGTATTTTAAACTAAGCGTGCCCCTTTCGCCTAGTTTACATGTCATCATTGTGTCTCCGTCTCGTCCCGCTCTTTAGCTGGCTGCCAGTCTTCCAATTTCGAATGCTCCCCTTCCTCCCATATCTCCCTCTCTTACAACGTTCTAGGAAATTCTTTCCAATTATCGTGCCTCGTCTTTCACGAACCCCATTATCTGCGTTGTTTCCAATCTCATACTGTTGTCTATGTTTGCAAATTTACCTTTATCACGTTTCCGCAGTTCATTCGTTAGCACGCGGTGACTCCTGTGTGTGTGTGTGTATGAGTATAGAGTAGCAGGAGATGTATAACTAACTAGCTACGTTGCTCTACATTGCGGACAACTGCGCTTCTCTGTCTTGTCGTTGACATATTCCTTTATAAATCCCACGCAGCATCCTGTGTGAACTCGACTCATCGTCGTTGTCGTCATCCAGTATCCTTGCTGGTTCTTCTAAATAAGTAGTAGTAGCTGTAGCACCAGCAGTGCGCATAAGGCATTTTTGCCAGTTGTCCGGCAGACGGGCTTACCGATGCTCGGATCTCCTTCGAAACCCGCCGTTCGAATTCAATTTCCATTTTAAGTTAACACTGGCGCCTCGAGCCGCGATCAGTGTTGGATACCGTACACTCAGAGCCACGGTATGGTAGATATATAAGAGGGATTGTACAGGGGAAATGAATGATGAGTGTACCGTTCTACCGTCCAGATAAGTACAGACCAACCCCTGCCACGTGTCCATCTTGAAACACCACAACTGACTCGGTGACTACGCGCAAGAGCGCGTGTGTATCGATGAATCTCAGTCTTTTCAAGACGGACCACGTGCGAAGGGCGATATCATAGAATCTGTTTAATAATTTCATCCATGTTGGGAGAAAATTTACTATATACTTCTAGTAGGTTAGCAGTGCTGGTGCTGTGGTGAGCTCTAGTATATAGATGAATGTAATATACGTATGTGTGTTAAGTGTGTGTGCAGATATAGATTCGTTTGTTTGTTGGCTGGATGACTTGGTTTGTTATAGAACACGTTGGTGCCAATGCTAATCAAGGCTCATTTACCTTGTCCTCTGGAGCGCTGTCAGTGACCGATGCTTGGTTGGTTGGTTGGTTGGTTGGTTAGGTTGGTTGACTGGTGTCCGGCTGCACCATCATGTGGCGACGACACTCTGACACTGGCACATCGGAATCGAGAGCAGAACCTCGTAATTGAGTTTCGTACCGAGAGAATATGACGCGGCATACCCCACTCTCCATGCTCCATGCTCCATCACCAAACCGCTCCCTAGTGCCCGCACACCTCATCCACCCCCGCCACCATACACACACCGCACACCGCACCCCTTCCTGTGTATATTAATTTACCGTAAACACACATGCACACACGTATACATGTAAGGTCATTTCCGCTGGCACTTTCGGACAAGCAAAATGTTTTCGATAGAACCCTTGACATAAATGATTAAATTATCTGTGAAATGTTTCCCAGTTAATGAGGTTACCGTCAACTGATACTGTTGCATTTTTACTTACATACTAACAAAGTTTCATACGGTTATACGTGCGCTGAGTGCATGTATACGCCCGTTCAGTTAATATGGTTCGTTATTTGCAATATGTTCGCTTATTACCATACTGCAATGCTTTTATACTGTTGTAAATGTAAGGCACGAGAATATGTCAGTGTATTCATCCTACTCGCACAACCGACAATCTACTGTTCTATCTATCAATCCTCGCCCCATTTTCCTGCCTTGTCCTTTCGTAGCGCTGGGTTGAGGGGCAGGACGTTCATTACTGTATTGCGTTGACAGCGTGCACATGGCAGATATGGTTTGGATGTTATTTATTTTGTTTTTCTTTTTTCCTCTCGCTTGATTACGTTGCCTACCTGTTTTCAAGCTTATATATATATATCCTATTTAACTGGTGCCATGATACTTCATGATAAAAACATGAATTATTTTTGGTTAAATTGAAGTTTACGTTCTTTTGTTGTTTTTTTTTTTACAAAATATATTGTGAAGGTGTTATATTTATCTGCTTAAGAGTCTGGATTTAAACAAAGAAAGACTAATGTAAAATTCATGAGTGATACATAACATCAGATATGTACATATATCAATGAAAATGCGTTGCTTTTATTTGACTAAATATTACATATTTCATATGGCTACAGTAATGTTTCTGTCAATATTCAATTCTCACGATATATGCCTATATCGTACTTGTGTTGTATACGAGTACATGATGGGATCTGTTGTTCCTTTACTATAGAACAGGTAGCTACATGAAACAGTCGATGTACCTTCGCACAATTAACAATGTAATGTAGCTCTTGGGTTTAAGTACTGAACCTTGCTAATAAATTTAATTTCTCCAAGTTTGCTGAGAAATCGGATCTGTGTACAGAGTATAGCATAGTTGTTCCCTAACCTTTAGTTCATCAATAACAGAGTTTTCCATACATGCATGCATCTGATACATTCAATCTTCAGCATCATTGATTTTACTTGAACAAGAATTACATAGTGCAAGTTGTGACAAAGATTTTAAATGTTCATCTGATACTGTTCTGTATTTCCATCATTCATTGTTCCGGCAACAACAATTTTGTAAGCGGAACAGGATATTATATGTAATAATAATAGTTGAAATCTGTTCTATTTTAGTGCGCGCAATTATAAAAACATAATGCAGCCGTTATCTTATCATATATCGATAATTACATAATGGCATGCATGCGCACATGAAGGTTGTCAGTGTAAAAGATCCTTATAATTACTTATATATGTATATTAACGATTGAATGGGTTTAGTAAATTCGTCGGATTCCATGTTCCGCTTGTGGTTTACGTCTATTTCCGGTTTGAGGCGGAAATGACCTTAATGTGTGTTCCAGCATTTGATGCCGCAAATCACTTATGAAGATCGAACTAGACGGTACAGAATTTAATTGCGAAATTTCCATAAACAATAACGTTGACGCGAACCTATATTTGAAGAGTAAAACAAACTGTTGGCCTCTCATCCAATATTATCTATACTAAACCTCACTGTTATAAAAGTATCACTTGTCCATAGATTTAACGTTGGTGTGGACCCCATGGTACTTGTGTTTGTACCTGGCAAATATACATATTTCTTTACTGTTACAATATTTGCAAGTTAGACTTGCGAGATGATGATTATTATTATTATATTGAAATATGTTATTAGTTGTAGGCTGTGAGTAATAATGATTAAATGTTATGTTGTGGACATTGTGGGCGCCGCACACTAGATATGTGGTGATGACGCACGTCCAAATCATCCACATACGGCCGCATATGAGCGGCAGCATCATACATGAACGACGAAACACAATCGCGTGTTCAGCCGACCATAGTCACTACATGTCGAAGGCTGGCTAAGTTTGCATAAAAAGTTTTTTTTTTGTTATTTTTACTGAGTGATCAAAGTTAACTAACATTTCCTGCTGCCAGGACCAATCCCTCTATAGTGTTAGGTCACATGCGATATTTTTCATTCTGGTTTTTCAATAGGCCTCTAATGAAACACGCTCGCGCGCTGTATAGAGAAGTATTTATTAACTTTTCATTTTATCACCTTTTATTGAAAGTATAGAAATACGTACTCTACCTATTGTTACATTGCAATAACACTGAATCAATATGGAGAATGGTGCGTACAAAATACTATATTAGTCGCAATATTATATTTATACAAGTAATACATAATAGAAAATTATACTATAATAATAATATTTACGTAATAACAATACTTAAAATATGTACAATGATTTAATTCTCATCCGTAAAACTATTGTTTGTGTTTATATAGAAACAATGGAATCTACCGAATGGTTGCTATGTTACTAAATATTTTTCTGATCAATGATTTTCTGCTGGTTCGTAAGCTGATTTCCATATATCTACTAAGCACACAGACGAATGAAATCTGTAGAACATCGTTAAAGGTACAGTCATATGACCAATGATTGTCCACCATACTTTCCCGTAGAACACGTATCTCACGTCCAACAGTTCGTGAGATTTGATCTGAAATGTTTCTGTAATCCACATTGCCACGTTACACACAACTAGAAATGTAATTAAACCTCGACCAGGTTTTTCTATACGCAATTCCCTAGAATTACTACATCTTCGAAGTCCGTCAATGATAAGAGGAGTTTGAATAATTACTTGAATCACCTGCAAAGAAAAAAATATTTATTTAGAAGTTATAACGAATCCAGTCACATTGAATTTACCTGCAGTACTATATTAGCAATACTCAAACCATTTTCATCTTGAACTGCAGGTACGATACTGAAAATCGCACTCAAGAAAAATGCAGGAATGCATATAAATAATAACAAATCATCGAGTAATGATACTTGATGATAATTTACATCCAGCATAGTAATTTTTCTATAAGCCAGTATTGAGCTTATAGTCATTAATACAACGAATACTACCTCAGTCACTGTATTCACTAATACACCATGTTCAATATACTTTCTGTAACAATATAAAACATCGTCTTATTTTCATAATAAATATTACATTTTATTAATATAAAATTATTGAAATATTTAATAACGGAAAGATATCAAATTATTGGAATTTTATAATAAAACTTACTGATTTGATATTGTAATGAAAAACAATATAATACTGACAATAGAACAGACTATTATCAATATTCCCCCAAATAGTCCTGTATTCGCTGAATGACAATCAACATTAATAACTAAATTACTTGTAAAACCATTTTCGTAGTCCAGACCAGGTGTTGGACAATTTCGTTTTATGCCAGTGTTCCTGTCATCTTGTTTTGGACAGTTTCCAATATTTTGCCAAATTATAAAAAGCACGCCAACTGAAATACGAAAATAATTGATGAAATTAAATATATGTATGTAATAAATAATGAGGCTTACCAACTAGAATACTGTATTCGACAGTAAATGGATACAAGTATGGAGAAATATTTTGATAAATTATATTCATTCTTGCATCATCTAAACAAACAGTGCCCACTCTGGGTTCCGCGCTTCCGTTCAGGAATTTAACTAATTCCTTCGCTCCATGTTTACTATAAGAAGTAAGGGCCGATGCAACTGGTATATCGGATTCTCTTGGATACACTCTTAATATCCTTTCTCTTGAATCGTTTTCTTCAATATCTACATTGTGCTGTGAAGAATGTGTTAAAGAATCCATAGTTTCTCGTAATATTGTCCAAATCCAAAAACACAGACTGGATGCCATACAGTGCATTAATGCAAATCTACCTAATTCCAAACTTCTATTTATAATTACCTAAAATAGAACACAGCATACATAAGGAAATAAATGTACATACATACATATATGCGTATATTTTTGCTATTTGAAATGATTCTTTGACTACACTTACATTTGAGTATTTGAATATAAAATATAAAAGTAAAAAGGAGTATACGGGATATGTTATATCAAGTACCAAAGTTGCAACGGAGGCACATTCGTAAAAGGCATCACCGTCTGATGTCAAGAATACTATTTGATATCCCAAAAGGAGTCCGCTGTGAATAAGATGTCCTAGACAAAATCCTAAAACCATAGAAAACAGCGTTGGGATCAATTTATTTTTGTAATGATACAGATACTAGGAATTCTGTATATGTGTGTGCGTGTATGTTATACCGGCTGCTCCAACTTTCAGATAAAAACTGCCCGAATGGCGTCCCTTTCTGAAACAGTAGTGATGAGTGTCGGTATCATGTAGCATGGAAGACCAAGAGGGCAACGGTATAGAGAGCTGGTGTAGGTTACCCTCTGGATACTCTCTGTACTCCGCCTCGTCCTGCAATTGATTCGTTGTCTTGCTTTCACGCAATGCTGTACGTGTTTTCTGTTTGTTCAGATATATCCTGATGTCTATTACCAGATACAATATATACACGAAGCCTATTATTAGAAGATAAATGCTGAACGTCTACGGATGAGAGAAGTGTCAGGGTACGTACACAGTGGAAGGTGGTTGCTTGAATATAATATCCGTTCTAAAGCTTGTATCAGACAGACATAGAAATGTACAATGTGTACACGAGAGCTACATACATATGTATGTGTTTTAATTAAAAATAATAACTTTCACCGTGAAAGTATTCTGTACATAGTTATGTTTAAATAAGTATGATAATAGAAATTGTGTAACTCTGTCTGTTACAAGCTTTACACGCGGTACACAAAATATTGTTTACCTCTGCCAGTGCGCTGTTTCCTATTATTATATCACTAATGTAGATTACCAATCCCAGCGTTACAATGAAAACAGCATATATGCAACTCAGTATTATTGTCAGTTGCTTTCTGTAAAATACAAATCAATGTTATGTTACGTTGTGTGCGCGAGCTAAATGGAAATAAACTATGCAAATACATAAATGCAGTTACTTACTTAAAGAACTGTTTTTTCTCGAATGTATTTGTGGGTTCTGCAATTTTTTCACTAGTACAATAATCATTTGATGAGTACGTATATTCGGGAACAGTTTCATTATTAAAGGATCTATTCAGATATACAGGACTTATAACTGTTGAATACAAATCTGATTGACTATCAGCCGTAATGTCTTCTTGTCTTCGATTTATAGTATTCATACCTGAACCAGAGATATTTCATTAGAAATTTCTCGCAATTCAGCAATAATTGATTTGTCAAGATTAAACACATATTTATTTCTAGCAGTTCATAAATTTCACTACGTCAGTAATTTTTACATTGTAAATATTTATTTTTACATAGATTACATGTCATCTATCGATGTGTGAAGAATTTTTTTTTCTACTTTCTAGTTTTGATATAAAATTACCATTTTTACGATAATGAGACTGTAATTTTCTAATGAAAGTACAGGTATTTGTTATAAAATACCTGTTCCGACACGTTTGTTTACTGAATAAATATGCGATTGTGATGAATTGTATTTAATTAACAATGAACTTACTTATAGTTTCATTCGTAGACGAAGTAGAAGACAAATAATTACTGGGTCCATATGAATTGTCTCTACTAGAAGATTCACTTGGGAAAATTAACTGTAAAACCATATTTCCATTTCGATTAGCCAGTTGCTGTAAAAAAAATAATTTTTAAAAAATAGAACAATTTTCGGATTTCATATGACAATTAATAATAATAAATAGGGCTTATTCCTTTATTACTATATTGTCTTTTATGATTATGTGTATTTTAGCTACTTCAAATTGTTTTTATCAATATAATGTCATATGTAAAGACATCTGAATTTATGGAGCAATTAAATTAATTTAGAGATAATATAATTTA
>JAGJTL010000104.1:7402491-7414219 GCA_022063505.1 Calosoma granatense | reverse complement strand
TTTTATTAAAAATAATTAATGATGACTAGTGCAACGAAATAAATATTATAGAAAACAAATAAAATTCTAAAATATACTCACATCCATAAACACCTCATTATATAAATCTTCTGATGTTTCCGAATTCGTGTTAGCTTTGGCTTTATTAATTTCCACATCTTGATTTTGTGTTTCAGTATTCATTGCAGTTTCAATATTAATAATAATAATAATAATGATTGAAAGAATACAAGTCACGTCAGAGTGATGTGCACGTTGTGTCTGATCGTATGATATAGTTTTTATTACGTTATCTATCGAATCTACTGATCTTGAAGGTATAAAGGATTTCCAATCATAAAAGTTTACAAAGAAAGCTTATCGCCATTCCTATCTTTCTGAAGTGGATTAGAACATGGGTCAAATGTAATTTGGAACGCCAAAAATGCGAAATCCTCAAACTCACTTCGTTGCCAAGAGCGAAATATACAACTGAATAAATTAAAAATGAAATACTCTTACTGTAAGGTATCTGTTAAATTTTATTAAATATTGTAAATATAAAATAACTTTTTTTAAATATAAAAAACATACATATATATAATTACTGAAATACTGATTTTTCAGAAACGTATTTCTTTATAAATAATTATATAATGTGTTCATGTCAAATATAGTTTAAATTTATTCTGAGTATTTTTCTATAAATTCATTCATATCATCTAGAAATTGTTGCAAAGTTTGTTTCTTTTCTTCAGTATCTTTCAGTTTGGTTTTTATATCAACTCCCATATTTGCGTGAATTCCTGCTTCGATTAGATCTGCCGATATACTATCTAAATAATCTTTATTTAATAAACCTTCTTTCTTCAAGAATGGCGGTGGCTTTATTTCTGGATGTGTCAGTAACCAGTAACAGTATATTCGTACAGATCTAATAGAAAAATATACATGTTATTACATATTAAAAATTTCATTCAATATGCACGTCTAATGCATAATATTAAAGAGAAAAAATTAAAACAGTAAAAAAAGAAGCAGAAGTTTTAACAAACATCTTGATAATAATAAACAGACATCTTATCTGTTTTTTTGTAGCATGTTGATAAATTACTATTTTAAGCACTTTTGAAATGAAATATGTAAACTTGAAAAAAATCATTAATCATTATCATTTTAATTCTTTAATTTCGCACGGCATCATTTATTAATTTTTGTTGAGCAGTCTAATAATAAAAATAAATATAGTTTTCTAATATTCAAGACCTGTATACATGAATTACGTTCGAAATTCTGATTGAGATAATATATTATCAATAATTCTGTGAAAATTGAAAACTGAATTATACGCACGCAAGTTCTGTAAGTCCACGCCAGGCGGCAGCCATGGACGCTAAGTCGTCGTCATCCTCAGACCAGAACCATTTTGCTTTCAAGTTTTCCGACGGTGGTTTGCGTCTAAGCTCCTTCGGTAACAATTTATTGAACGCGATAGTACGCGGCGGTTTTCTCTTCAACTCGCTCATATCCTTTTGAATTAGCCGGCTGACGCAGTTGGTTTTCGTATACTAACCAGGAAAACTGTTAGGCGGCAGCACCATACACAAAAGTTTGAACACCTACCTCTAAAAACCCTAGAAATTTTGCTATATCCGTCGATACCACACCAAGCTGTTGAATATCCTCGTTCAGAGATGTCGCCACAGGATGTTTAGTTAATATTTGGAACAAATCTAAAATTGTATCTTTATCTATATCACTCTTCCCAATTGTTCCAATCTCATTCCACCACTCATCGAACTCTTTAGCTATCTATAAAGTAGACAATATTAATTAAATGAATTTAAATCCTCGGAAACCTATACACATTTTCTTCCAAAATTGCTGCCTTTTCCGTTAGAGGAAGTTCTTCAAAAGACGGTTGGGGACTTGGTCTCCAGATCTGAGCTTTATCTTCCGGTTTTTTCATAAAGTTTAAGTATGGATTTACATATTTTTGTCGTTTAATCTGAGTTTCCCTAAAATAATATTCATTTTCAATTCATAATATACTAATACATATATCGTGTTTATTCATACATATAATTGCTTACAGTACTGAATGTGTTTGGTTTTTCAATTTAGATTTTATCTTTAACTTGTCATTATCCTTTAACAAAGCTGGTTGAATAAAATCTTGTCGCACTTCTATTCCTGTATCCAATATATCTTTTAAGGTTTCTTGTGAAAAACATTCCTTTAAATATTCCATCTTCTTGTGATATGGCTGGAAAGATTTTAAAATATTTTTTCGTGTTAATTATATTTGTGGTTAATGCTTCACTTACCTGTGAATGTGTGTCTTCCATTTCTTTAAACTTATTCCTCCAAAATTTCTGCATGCCAGATTTCGTTCTTTCATATTCACTGTGTTTAACAATTTGGTCACACCTTTTTTTAGGCATTAGTAATTCGTACGAATCCATTTTGAATAAACTAGAATGTCAAAACTTGTGAGTATTCAAGGTAAACGTTCCATAGCAACTATTGTTTTGTCAATAAAATTTAATCTGTCTCTCAGAGCAGAAACATAAAACACCTAATATCGGTTTTTTAAATTAAAACACTTGGTTGTATTAGTTAAATGATGCAGATTTTAGTAGGTAATTTTCTGAAATTTGCCTGCTTTTTTCAGTAGTTAATACGAAATAAATGAACTTATGCTATACACTGAATGCCTGTATTGTTGAATGTAGGTGTTTGTTTAATATAAATGCAAACATAAACCATACTTCATCTATGTAAACCATCCGAGGCTTATGAAAATATCAGAAAATACTGGATTAATATATTTTAAATTCTGTTCAATTCATTGAATGAACATTAGCGACACAGTTCACGGAATATTTATACTTTTCTTTAAATACTTTTCAAATTACAATACATTCTCTAAAACCAAATTCAATTGTTTCTTGTTCTGCATATATATTTTAATATATCTAAAAATAGATAATAACACAAATATAGGTATGTCGTGTTGAGCTTTCGAAAATCTTGTTATCTTTTACATTAATATATCTTTCTGCAAATTTTTTGTTAACATGTATATGAGAGATGCAAAGAAAACTTCACGAGACGAATTTGGATTCATTTTTCAAATATAATGACACTGACATATTTTCTATTTTCTTGTGAAATTTTCCCTTTCTTATTCAATTTCTCCTTTGGCATTCCTGGGCTTTTATAAACACATTTTTCCAAACACAACATATGCTAACCACCACCATCCACTCACTTCAGTTCCCAGTCTATCATCTCCATCACCGACGTCCGTATATGCATATGTATGTGTGTGTGTGTGTGTGTGTGTGTGTGTATTCAAGATTTTCAATGTTATATTAAATATAATGTTGCTTATTTTTCACGGTTGTCTGTTGTCGGTGGGTGAACCAATTTTATAGCACGATTCCTCTTCGTGTGCTGCCGCTCACGTGTCATATGAACGACGGTTCCCGGACACAACGAACAAAATATCTGCCAGTATTCACACGCTTATGACAAAAAGTATTATCACTGATGATGAATATACACAGCCAGAGAATACACTGGTTGGTAATGTTAGTTTAATCTCCTTTCTGAACGATCGACCACAATTCTGCAAAATCTAGGTTGCTATAACTGTACATAGATGTATATTATGTTTTACACATGCACATACAAGTGAATATATATTCATGTTCATTGACAAGAAATTAAACGTATATATAAATAGTATTTAGTGCACCATAATAATGTTGTATTTTGTTACATTTCAGTTTTATATACGAAGTTATTATTTATGAAGTGTTGCACTTACTAACAGGATATTAGTAAGTTGTTAATTGAAAGTGCCATTTACCGCATCTTCTAGCAAATTGTCCCACTGCATTTTCCAGATAACAAGTTAATCACTAAGACTGTGAGTATGTGTGTAGTTACTACAAGTGTGTTCCTCACATGCTGAGCTATCTTGTCGCCATTGCTATAACCAGTGGAAGAAAATGCGATATATAAAACTCAAGCCAGATAAATTGTGAACATTTTGTTACGTGCCACATACGACATAAACTTCGAAAGAATTGTACTTTTTACACTATGAATTTTATTTTTTCATGAAGCAATTCGTTAGATTGATGCACGCTATCATCTAGTTATTGTGTACAAGACGGAAATATTAAACAGCGATAAGTTCCTGAGTCAAATTAAAGAGCTTCTGCAGAATTGATAACGTTTTCCTTCAGTTTTTTTTATAAATCAGAGGCTTTGCAACGAGCCGTTTAGAAGAGATGGAGCAGCATTATAACTTCTCATATGTGGCTCGGCCGCGCTGATGTTCAACTTACACGGAGCAAAGTGTATTTTCGTTGGCTTTTTGTCAGACCGAGTGTTCTCGCGAAGATACTGTAATATGATGGCTTTACCCATATATAGTCTGCAGTTGTGTCTTTTTACTACTTTTTACTTTCTTTCTCTCTCTCTCTCTCTCCCTATCTTTCATTTACACAAAGAAAACTAATTTTGCTCCAAACGACAATTTCAAGACCTAGTTCGCAACCATACGGCTAATTTCGCTAATGTCTTTATGTCATTGTATCAAGCAACGTTATCATCAAGAAAAGACATTCAGAATCCGGGTTAGGAGAAATGAAGTATAAAGATATCTATACGTACATGTTGAACACACAAACTATATACTATGTTTAGTTAAATTAGTAGTCTGAGCTGTATATTTAAGTGTATTCAATATAATATTACTGTTTTTGTCATGTGAATAGAATCTGCGCTGCAATTTAAACTTCAGTGCACCTATACATACATATATGCGAGCTGTCAAAGACCAAACAGAAAATTCTAAATGCAAGAAAAACAAAAGTGTTCAACTGAAATTTATGTGTGGTCGAGGTCCTAGTTATGGCAGTTCAGAGTTTAAGAATGATTTACCGTACGGCACTTTATTTTCGCACAAGAATTGCACGTATCTCTCACGTGTAATTTCTTTATTTCAGATTTAACCTTTGCACGTTTGCGAACACGTACATCGTCCTCGTCGTCTTGTATGCGACGGGCCAAAACACCCGCACCACGCTCCCGCCACTTCTATCATGCTCGCCTGACTCAGCCGGGCGAAATATGGAACATCTAAGGTAGGATTCTGAACAGCCATATTTGTTCCTGTCACTTTTCTAATTTTAAAACAAAATCTCGCGCTATCTATCTGACTGTCACGTTAAAGTTTTAATAATACGACATCATGGCTAGATGAATGTTGCGTGTCTTGCCAGTCGCATACCTCTCCTTCATACGCGCAATTCAAATCCAAGTTCTTCTTCTGCTTCTCGTATATGTATGTCGTTGTACTAATAATACCTATACATATGTATGGAGATGTATGTTATTCCTATTCAGAATTATAGATTATTCAATATAGAACTGACTATCCCCCGGTGTATGTAGATGTATAGACTAGAGAGACAAATGGTCATTATCTTGCAACACCTCCTTTCATCCTGTCGTATCTCGCTACTCCTGGGAACGTTACAAATAAACCGAAACGTTTAACTGCAATAACGAGACGTGAAATTAGATTAAAAGTGCCCCACGAGCACGTACGTGTTCAGTGAACCAACATTTCAGTGTGCCATCATAACACACACCTCCGTCCCCCCCATTGTTAATAGTTTTTTTTCTCTCTCTCTTTCATTCTTTCTCTACATATAAAAATGTTCCAAACAATTCATACCACAGAATGTGATTTTAATTCGATTTGTGCATAGGCAAGAGTTTACTTTGGCTGCACGGTCACGCTCTAATGAGGAACACGACATTTGGAGAACTCGTGAGCGGAATTTAATGCGTGCATTTGCTAGCAGAGGGCTCGAGCGGCTGCGGGCCGCATTATGGGCCGTCGTCTAGTCTTGTTTGCTTACTTACTCCGGGGTGTTCTGGTGCGGCACACTCTCACAGCCGTCTGACTCTGTCTCCCACATCTATACGGCACATTTTGTCCAGGCCCCCCGTTCCTATGGGATCTGTAATGTCGTACACCACCCGTCACCCTGCTACCCATTACCCTCACTCACTCACTCCTTCATAACGTTTCCGCTTTATTTATGTTACGATCATTGCTGACGTTTACTGAGATGTGGACGAGTAACGATATATTGCCCCTCACCCACCTCATTCTGAAAGATCCTTCGCCTACTAATAACATGCCCGTAATTAAATCACATTTTAATTAACACAGAGTTGTTCCTTACGATAATTTAATGATTATGCTTTTCGGTTATTCACAACTCGTTGCGTGAAACAAAGTACATGTTTCTCAGCATGAATCACAGTTTTTATTCATATTCATTATAATAAGATTACATTGCCATTATCACGCAAAATAACTTTTACAACAACTCAGATTAAAATCTACTGTCACTTCTAACATGTGTACAACATATGTGTATGCATATATGAATAGTTAGGTTATGATTACTACACCTTGCTTCACACCTATAGACACTTGCATGAATGTAGAGATAAATGCACATTTGCTAATCTTTCATGTAGTAGAGTAAATTACACCGTTAGCGGATCAGATAAATGCACCCCATGGTATTCTATTTTACACAAAAATAAAACAGCGTAAGTTATTTATAGCGTAATGTGATATGGTGTGATTTATAACCGGGTAGGAAATAATTAGTTCTTATAAATAACACTTGTCCGACGATGTAACAAGCGCCTTGCATTACACTTTGCCTTCGTATCAGATTTTAAAATATTCTACCTACTGGACGCTGCAATGTTACTATTCTACATATATGCCGTCTATTCTGAATTACTGCAAACCATACGGGGGCTAGCTATTCATTAATATTATACACAATATTAGACACTCTCAATATTTCATGAAACTTTCCACTACACTTATACATAGTAGAGAGTAATGTTTTCTTTTAATATCACTGTGACTGTGTTGACAATTTTCTTTAATTATATTTAAAGAAGCTCGGAAGATGTATTTCATTTTGTCAGAATTTTTTCACTGTCAACGCAAAGTTTCAGTTTTAAAAGTTAATTTCTGTTTTTTGACTTTAAGAACTGTGCCTGGTAAATACGACGGAAGGCAGTTATTATCAAAACTTAATTCCCTAGAATGAAAAGATCGGAGGTTCTCAAATTGTGGTGAATATCTAAAGAGAGAAAAAATACGATGAAACAAAGTTGTATCATTCTTTAAAATTCTTCATTAAAATTATGATAACTACGTTTTGAAACTATATTCCAGATGGAAATTGTAGAAAAGTTGTAGATGTTCTGTTTATATGGGTATAGTGTTAGGAAGCGCTGATGTAGGGATTTTATTGTCGATTTAAGTTAGGAAAAAACAAAGAGAAACAAGAAGAGAAGGAATAAGTAATGAAAGTGGTCGGTGGTAGTCAAGTTCAATCGGCCAAACGGTACGTATTATGCGTGAGTCTAATTGCTACGCTCTTCGTGCAATGCTCTTGGCAGACGTTCCAAGTAACGGGAGCAGTAGTGGTACAGGAGTACGATGCTAGCTAGCTGGCTGACTGGTGGGGTCAGGGAGGAAAGTAAGGATACGCGCGACACTGGGTAAGAAGAAAATAGGAGATTGTTGGAATTTATTCACGGACCATTTTAGCGGAGCCCGACAACTTTCCGCGGGGTTTTATTTCATTAAAACGGGCACACAAATCATCCGTGACTCTTAAGAATGCAATATTAGCTCGCTTTGATCAGACTATAGTTACCGGGCGCTCCTAAACTTTTTGCCCTCTTTAATTCTTATCAAATTAAAATTTAGTATGCCAATATCGTCGGTTCTTATCATATATCATGCGAAGGTAAGCGGCATTCTTGTGATGCCGCCTTTATCGATATTTTGTTTGTTTTCTGATGCTGCATACTATTAGCACTTTCACCGTACCAAGACGAAATGTTAATCCAACGTTCACCTAAATCTTTACATGGATGTGTTTAGATCAGAATCTCATTCATGAAAACTAATATCAATAAACATTTCAACTCATCTATCTACATATGGTCATTTAGTAAATTATGTACAATTAAAAATAAAACTATACAAAAAAATGTTACAAATTTAATGGCATCTACCGTAATCAATAATCCATTTCACATTAGGCACTGTAAATTAAAATATATTAATCACGAAAAAAATTTATAAAATTGTATTGTTTTATAAATGCGTAAATGGATGGAATGGAATTTATTCAATTTAATTTTTGCGGTGGTATCAAATCATTGCTAAACTATGTGAAGCAGTGGCGTACGCTGGAAGTTATTGGGGGGCACTGACGACCTAATCCGCTACTACGACCACCATGAGATATGACAGCATATATTTACACAGGGGCTTTGTAAAATTGCGCGACATAATTATTTTTATGGAAATATTAATTTAAATATTTATAGAGAAAGTTTAGAGGGTTGGAGGAGAGTGTGTTGTGTATGTTGTAGCATTGATGTAATGTGGGTTGCGTCGTGAAGCTTGACTCCGTTGCTCTAAGTGTTGGCGTTGTGTTTATGCTAACACTCTGGCAGCTCCGTCGGTCTGGGAGACAAACGTTCTGACCTGCTACAGGCTATTAACTGAAACTTAATTAAATATTTTCTTGGCTGGGATATCTCCAAGTGTCACACAAGTATGCAGGAAGCACGTTTACTTACAGAGAAGCTCAGTACCCACGATACGCCGCTTGTTCCTAAGCAGCGAAAGTCTCACGCCTGCCTGCTGCGATTAATCTACTTAATTATTGATATCTTCCGAGCAACGGCTCGGTAACTACCTACTTATGTTGGCAATGTATGTATCCTTACAACCAGTCTCTACCATATGCCTGTCGTACATTTTATTTTTGAATGTTCTTTTATGGATTGGCTTGAATACATTTTTACACCTGCGTGCAAAATTATTAAACACTGAGAAAAAACAAACGAACCGAACTCGGAAATAAATTAGGAATTCGAAATATTGAAGAATTAGAATTATTTATTATTAGTAGATGGAAATGAATAGTACATTTGCTTAAATAGATAAATGAATAATTAGTTGCAGATAAGTGTGTAATTTGTGGTATTGATAGCAATCTAATGTTATAACTTGTTACGTTACAGGTCGAACGAGCATTGCATTATTCGAGAAATGAACGTATGTTACAGTGTGACGACTGGGTGGTGGGTGAATGAGAGGATGGAGGAGAGGGAGTTGGTGTAATCGTATACGCGATAACGACAGCGTAAGCGTTTGCTCAACAGTGTTAGGAAGCACCGGGCAGACGGTGGCAAGGTGTGACATCGGCAGACACGAGTATAACGAGCATAGCGAAACTGTGAATCTTCTTAGCTATCCTCCCCGAAGTCAGCCCGCTTGTTAACATCTATACGACAGTTATTGTAATTTAGAACCGTGGAACAGTGTCTGAAACGTGACATAGGTGATTCGCGATATGAAATTCTTAGGGAACGTAATTACATCCACTAGGAAAATGTATTCGGAAGTTTATTACAGGACGATCTGACAACGAGCACGCCTTAATATGCGCCTCTGAATTATTTAAATGACAAATTTTAAGACACTTCCGTTCTCTACCTGGGATGTGACGTCCGCCATCTCCTCCACCGTGCCACCACGGAGATGTTAAACTCGTCTCACGTACCCCCCGCACCGCACTACATGCCACGCGAACATCCCTCCTGTACATGTATGTATGTATGTATATATACGGTTCGTTAACTCGTATGGGTGGTCGCCTTGCTACCCACCATGAAAGATATTAAGCACTAGAATGTAATTAAAACACAATTAGTAAACATTTCCGTCTGCAACGTAACATGTGTGTAACCTAGTAAATTACAGGAGTATATAGACGGAAACAGTGTGACAGGTTTGACTTAATACTACTGATACTAAAATCATAACAAACTGATCATTATTCTTTGTATTATTTACACAATAAAACCTAAAATATTTACACTACAGACACTTAATTTTTATATGATTGTATATAATGTAAATGAAATAGTATAAATTATTCAGTGGTAAATGAAAAAACCAAATAACCATTAGCATAGAGAATATATAGTTAATTTTTCCGATAACGATTATTAATAATAAAATGCTGGTTTATTGGAAATAGATTTATATAATGTAGAGTAATATTGAAAAGTGTAAAAACACGAGGTATTTTATTTTTTCGGTTTAACTTATGATAACTGTCCGATTTGGCATGGTGCATCAGGCAACAATCCGGAGAGTGAGATGCATCATATTCTCCGGCAAGTGACAGTAATGTAAACACGATTTTCCTTTCGCATGGTTGACCCGTATAGTAGCGACAGATGACATTGCTTCCGCCGAGACGCCTGGCGTAGTCGTTCTTTAGTTTTAGTGTTGCAACGGACGCTATATGTATCCGTGTCTCTTTCTAACCAATAGTACGACATCTGTCGTCTTCTTCCGTCGCATGTTTATGTATGGCCGAGGGGTTGAGTGAACGGTAGGAATGATCGTGTATGAGACTATAAAACCAGTGGACTCACCACAACGTCTGCCGGTGACCGCTGCCCGTAACTGCTGACCGTGTTACAGGAAACACAGATGTATGCAAACATGAACCTGCACGTTCTCTGTCCACGATGAATCTCAAATCTTTCTCTCTATACTAACACCCAGAGGCACACGTATATCCTTGTATTACTTGCCACCACTGTAAAATATCATATTCAAATATCAACTTCCACACATATTTATGTTCATCACTTCTTGATTTTAAACATTATTATTTTTGTAAAACAATAACAAAGTAATTTTCCCTTGTTTGAGAAAATCTCGATTAAATATTTGATGCAAAAATTCATGTAAACAATGCAAAATATAATGGACTATTAGGTAAACGGAATTATAAAAAAACCAAACATTTTCTACAATATGTGAAATTTTTATTTTGGTGCAACATCTGTTGTCTTGTATCACAATATAAATATTAGTATGTATATGATTTGAACAAACAAATTATTAAAATAATACAACGTACGTACTATCCTTGATAATAATTCCCGTTTAGATAGCTGTAAGTATGCTGCTAGTATTGTTAACTTATTTCAAAAAACAAAATATATAAATAAATGCTGGCAGTATGTTTTGTGAAACACTGTGAATTATTAGCGTTAGTTTTCTTGAAACCTGCAGATATATGTGGTGTACATGTATTGTTATGCTATTTTACTATACTGTATAGTTGTATTATTTTCAATGCATTCTTGGGCATATAAGGGAACAAGTGGAATCTGGTCTAGAATAGCGTGTTGTTTATTTTTCTTCATCTGATTATTCATGGAATTATAATTGTACATGGCTGGGTAGTAGTAGGTATTATTATATAGTGTGGAATGAAGAGTACATGAAGCAAGTTGTAAAACTGCAATTCTATTATTGAGTAAACTTTGTATTCAGCGAATACCGCAGATATTCAGAATATAAATGAGCAGTTAAAGCTGCTCGCAACGGAACGGACCAAGCTTTTTGCTCTCTGTTAAATATTGAAATGGATTTTGTTTCCCGGCATTAAACTACGTCCATATGAAGCCTATAAACTCTAGCTATGTTCATACAATTTTTGTTTTACTTTTTTCCTGTAATATTATATGGATGCAACATTTCATATTATATAATTATAATTAAATATTAAATATGCAC